>JAMKPZ010002763.1:0-45234 GCA_024699675.1 Amphibolis antarctica
GTATTCTAAACATTGAGCATCAATGAAATAAAGGATGAAAGCTTTTCAGTAATCTAATTTTTTAAAAATAAAATATTTTTATTTTTTTTCACTTTATTGTGTTATAATAATATCCGACACGTATCACAATACGATTGGCTGATACAATACGTCGTTAATTGGACGTTTAAACCAGTCCACTCGGCGTAAAACGTTATTTATTGTACGTCAATGATAATTAATATACATGTGTACAATATATTTATCAAATAATTTTAATATTTTTTAATAAAAATTATTATCATCGTAAATGATAGATCTCCTTAAAATACATAAATTTAATCTTATCTAATTTTACCTTTAAAATGAACATATAATCGCACCACTAGTGGTTGGGGGTTGACATGACATTGCATTAATAGTGCCTAGATATAAAATGGAGCGGACTAGGACTTTCTGAAGCGATTGTGGTAAAAATTTGCGTACCACGCGGGCCGGAAACATTAGAGTCATCGTCAGCTTCGGCCCGGAATAACTTCAAGGTTGCCATGGTGGCCGTCCGGCCCAATTACCAAGTTAAATGCCATCGGTTTAATGGAACTTAGGGCCCACTTTAATAGGATACTAGGCCTCGTAAATATCTCTAGAACCCATAAAATAAATAAATAAATATCTTTATGTGTATTTTGGTAAATAACTTATTTGATTTTAAATCTATCCTTTGAACAGGCACATTAAATGGACATTATTAGTGGTGATAGGTGACACTAATAGTATATTAGTATATAATATAATACATGTAAAGTGGATTATACCACATTATAACTAATCGTATAATTATATTTTAATTTTTTTTGGAAAAAGATTAACACAAGAAGAGGTGCCTTTAAGAAAGTTTTTTTAAAAGCACATTTTAGATATGAGTTTTGAATTTTTTTCATGGTAGTTATAAGTTATCCTAATATAATCTTTAGAAAAAGATTACAAAAAAATAAACCACAAAATCCCGTACCATACGTGGCTATCTATTATCTCGGAATAAGTGGACGGACCAGGACGGTCTGGAATATTCTCACTTGTTTGTTTTAAAAAAGTGATAAATCCAGTGTCAGTTTGATAATAACATTTTTAATTTTTTTGTTATAAAGGTTCGTGTCTTTATAAAATCTCGAAAAAAAAGTTAAAAATATTTTTAATTTTTTTAGGTATTTGTGTATTTTGAAAAATATGAAAAAAAATTTTTTTTTCATATATATTAAAGAACACATACACTCCTAAATACAAATATGGAAAATGTTACGATGCGACGATAATTCCATCGGTACGAAAATCCAAGGGCTACCATTTTTCCTCCGCTTCTGTCGATCGAAAATCTATCGAATAACGGAGAAATAATTGTTCCACTGTCTTTTGTGGTTACCAAGTCAAATAGCGCAAATCAACTTTGCTGGCCGGAGGCAACTGCTTTTCGCAGAGCGTCTCGTCTGAGCTGTGATCACCGAGTTCACCCTCGACGGCGACCGTATTCCCTGGGAAAACGGCAAATGGAAGGTGGAAGGAACATTTGTAGCGGAATCCGCCACCAACTCAGGGTGGTCGAGTAACTCGAGTTCCCATCATCAAAGAAGAATACTCACTGGAGCGCTCCGCTTCCGTAGACCCCTAAATCTAGGGTTCCCTACTCCCACTCCCACTCCCACTCCCACTCCCTCACCGCGAAGGGGAGGGATGTCGTTGCAGAAGAACGGGACGGTCACGCCGTCGCCTAGGTCTACCCTCGGCGCCAGGCTTCTCAATGCGTCAGGTAGTAGACCGAACTCTCCCTCGCCTTCGGACGAGTCGTTGTGGAGGCGGCTCAAAGAGGCAGGGTTCGATGAGGACATGATCAGGAGGAGGGACAAGGCTGCGCTGATAGCCTACATCACGAGGCTGGAGGCCGAGGTGCGTGTGTGTGTTATCCAAGTTTTCACTATTACTTTTGCTTCCTAGTTTGCGAATTTTGGGGCTGCACCTGTGCTGAAGATTTTAGGTTTGAACTGGATTGGTGTAAAGATTGGTCACCGATTGAGTGCAAGCATTTTCCACAAACATTGGTTTCTTTAGTATGCGAGATGATGGCCACCGATTGAGTGCTTCGGCTTCTTGGGCGAGATGATCCTCTGGGAATGTGAATAATTAGTGATTTCGTTGGGGCATGAGTATGGTGCATTTGAAGTTCCAATGGATGGATGGCCTCTAAACCAATGTTTGTGGTGGTCGTTTTCACTCTTTGCTGTTCTAGCATGTTTGATGGACGTCGATGGTACTTTCCGGTAACACTAGACGGTATGTTCGTGCTGATCTTGGAAAGAAATCTTCTTTTGTGAATGGACGATGGAATTTCCCTGTGAATGTTACGTCATTGGATGATTAAATCGAGCCAATGAAAAACTCAGTCCATAGACAACTATAGTGATCCTAAGAGTACAACGATTTCCTCCACGATACTACTTTAGATGGGTGGTTTTCTAGTTAGTGGTCGGATAGTGAAAGGGATCATTTTCATGCATAGACTAGCAAAATATATGCTTTATATCCCATTAGGGAATTTTACCATGTTAGGAGTGTAATATGATAAAATCAATGGGAAAAGGCAAAAAGCAAATAGCAGTTTGATAGGGATTAACTAAATTTAATATCTAACACACCAAAATCAATGTGCTTTTCTGACACATTTGTTCTTTTTGTCAATCAAGAAAGACTAAAATATGGTACTCTAGTAATACAACCAACACAAGTAAGTGAGAAGAATCCTGTCTACTAGATTTTCATGGCTCAAGAATTCCATAAATATGAGGGAGTTTTATTTCCACAATCATTGTCCATTAATAAAAAATATTATTGTTTGTTCTTATACCATTTTTTATTTTTACAAAGTCTAAAACCTAGTTTAATCAACTTAGGTGGTTTGGTCATATCCTTAAAAGGCTGAAGAATGCATTGGTTGGTAGATAAGAATTAATTAGTACAAAAGTAATTAAAAGAAGTAATGGTTAGCCTTAAATCATTTGGTTAGGAATTGCAAGAAAATGATTTAAATTTATGTAATGTGACCAAAGATTTGACAATAGATAAAAATATTTGGAAGAAAAGGATTCATGTGGTCAATGTCTTCTCACAAACGATTTAGACTATGGATTGATACTTTGCTTTAGCACTAAATTTAGAAGTCACATTTTACTTCTTACTTCACCAAGTAGCATGATTCCTACCAACATAAGTGTAGAACTTAGAAGTTGATTTCTTATCACCTTTGTTACCTACATAACCATAATTGGAGTGCATCTTGATTCTTAAGTGGTCATGTTTGTTGAATACAAGATCTTTCCTAGGTGCATTCTTGATATAAGTGAGAACATAGAGGGCTCCTTGCTAATGAACTTTTCTCAAATAATGCATGAATTGGTTGAAAAGGCTAATTGTAGAGGCTATGCTTTGTTTTGTGACTGTCAAGTTCATCAACTTCCCAAGCAATTTTTATATTTTCTTGGATCCTTTAGAAACTCTTATGAACTATCCTAAAAGGGGGTAGTTAACAAGACATCTGAAGGGTTTATAACTGAAGTGTCTTGTCTCCTATAACAAGACATCTAAAGGTAGTACAGTGGTGCTCACTTAACTGATAAAACTCACACTCAAAAGGTGATATAGAACTCCAGGAAAGATCTTGCTGTAGCTTTTGATGTGAAGGGTTCCTAAGATGATAGTGTCATAGGATAGAAGACTTAGAACTAGACGCTAACACCACCAATCCATGTTGAATTTCATTTTAGACCAGTGGGTATAGTTTTTGATGCTTATGGCCTAAGCCATTTTTTTTCCCTATCTTTGCATCCTAAAAAGTACAATAAAAAGGGAAAAATGTGACACAATGCATTAGTTGAATGATAATGACACTAATTGAAAGTAAATTTATTGAGAAGCCAGGTGTATAAAGAATGTGGCCCAGTTTGATTTAAGAGGAGGCTTGAATAGTGCCTTCCCTAGAAATAGAATATGAATGGCCATTGGCAATAGTAACAAAGGTAATATCTGGTAGGTTAGTTAACCAAGTGAAAATGTTATGTGTACTTGACAAGTGGGAGGATTCTCTGGAGTCTATAATTTAAGAACTCTTCCTGGTAGTTATTATAGCTCTACCTGTATTTGAAGTGGAAGTTAGAGTTGTAGTGGTAGAAGACACGGTAGTCTGAAGTTGTAGAAATTGCTCATAATCAGTTTGAGGTATAGTAACTATTAGAGTACTGGCAATGATAACTTGTACCCAACATAGCCTCCCAAACTTCTTCCATCAGCATTTAGATTTGCGGCTCGTGCATCTATTTGTTCTCATGGTGTATGTCCCTGACCATCTACATAACCCCCTTGGCCTCCTTCACCTGAGTGGTAGCTATGGCTAAGTGTTCTCTGGTATGTGTGATGATTCTGATGGAAATCTGTAGTGTACGAGCACAAATTGTGTCCAGATATAAGAGAGTATTAGCACTAGGTATCTGCCCATGAACTTGGGACAAGAATTAAAAGAGTTAGACTCAATGGATATGTTGTAACAACAAACTCATCCCTAAAATGCCTCATGTTCACCTCCCCTTAGGTCAATGGCTGATAAATCTCCAACTCCTCTAGTAAAGTGTGTGGTATGGCTAACTGTTCCTATGTAGACTTGTCTTTCATGTGTAGTGTGAAGATCTATCTACTCATGTATCTCAAATACTTGGGAGATATTCTTTTCATGCCATATATTTTTTAAAATTTATTTCAAATATTCTTTTTAGTCTATAACATCATGACTCTAGCGATACTTGGCTCTATGTTTTCCATCCACATCACCTTCACTGAGTTGTCAACATACCATTCATTATAAGCCCTATCCTTCACATCAGGTATTAGGTGTGTAAGATGCTTCACCTTCTAATGAGTAGCAATGAAGGTTTGAAAACTTTGTGACCAATGTAGGTAGTTCTTTCTATTGAGTTTCTCAGATGTCTCACTTAGATTCTTGGTGATGGGCTTTCTTGCAGTCATCCTTGGTCTCTAATCAGATCTGTTTGGGGTGAGAAACAGTAGTCCAGCACATCACAGAGGTGGTATGAGGCCTCTACAGGCAGGAAAACAGGTGGACCAGGAAGATCCACCCTTAGTTGCAGCAGATTTGACAAGAAACAGCCCTGTACATGGGCTTCTCAGGTAGGAAATGGACTGAGTGGGCTGCCAGCAGGTAGAACAGGAGCACCAGACGCAACCGGTGGCAGGGAAGAGGTGACTCTGCCTCCCTTCCTGCAGTGGCCGTGCAGTCAGGGGGATTTTCCTGCCTTGAAAATGGATGCCAATGGTCTGGGGAGTGCTGGCAATAGCAGGAATGGTTTTGAGAGGACCGTCTGGTGGTGTTTTTAGAATGGAAAAGGTGGTTGGCTGATTGTTGTGGTGGGGAAAGGTGGATAACTGTCCTAAGTTTTTAACCTTGGCTCTAGTATCACGTGGGAGGAAAGATTAGGGTGAGAATGAATGCTAATTTTCTGTAATGAGAGTGTATTTATGTATGTGTGTGTATAATGAGTAATGAACCCCTAATATAATTGGATATCCATTTACCCATTTATCCAATCACCCATATAATACTCTCACACATTTCATATTGTTAACTTCTTTGTCATGCAACTATTGTAGCTCTATGATTATCAGCACCACATGGGCCTTCTTATAACCGAAAAAAAAGAATGGATGTCAAAGTATGAGCAAATAAAGGCCACTGCCGATCTGGCTGAGATTAGTTACAAGCGTGATGAAGCTGCACATGTATCTGCTTTGTCAGAAGCTAAGCGGCATGGTGAGAGTCTGAAAAAGGCTCTAGATATTGAGAGGGAATGCACAGCTAATGTAAGTTGCTCCATGGAATGAGTTTCTTCTTGAATTTATTTTAAATTTCTGATGCTTATATTTGATTTCACATTCAATGTGAAGTTCATGCTTGCAAAATCAAAATTGTATATCTGATATTCTGATTTAGAACATACAAAATTTTGGATTTTTTTTTTGCATCCCTAAAAAGCCATCTAGTTCGAATGTGTTGGTCAAGACATAAATGAAACTGCATAAGCATCAGCACGTTACCTAAAAGCATACTTTTTTAGAAGTCCTACTAGTGTCATGCTTGTCTTTGAAAGGAGCGTAAGATTTCTTCATCACCGAAGCATATTTATTGTAAGTTCTAATTTTTTTTTCTGTTTGGCTTGTTTA
Source organism: Amphibolis antarctica (assembly GCA_024699675.1). Lineage (NCBI taxonomy): Eukaryota > Viridiplantae > Streptophyta > Magnoliopsida > Alismatales > Cymodoceaceae > Amphibolis > Amphibolis antarctica. Next base: position 6,256 of record JAMKPZ010002763.1, read on the forward strand.
TCATAAAAAAATATTTAAAAACCTTTGGAAGTGCTTCTAAATTGTAGCTTATCAAGTACTTGAACAATAAAAAATGTTCATTTTAGAAGGTTCCAAAATGAAATTTATGAAGTAGTAAACAACAAAAAACAAAATCAGAATTGAAAATCTTTTCATTGTGATCTACATCATATACCCTTCTTTGGATTTTAGCAAAACCTTTGTTACACATTTTTTGACATATTCAGAATCGAACATACTGAAGCTTAAAATTATCTCCTTTATCAATAAAGTACCTGTGCATTTTCTTGTCTACTATTATATTTCTTCTACTTCTTTGATTCTGTTGTTTTCTTACGTACCATACTGAGATTATTTGATGTGACAGAGAGGTTGTGTCAGTCTTCTGCCCAGAAGTGGTGCATAATTTAAATTATGAATTGGTGGTGCTGAAGTAAATTTATATTTGTACTGTCATAGAATATATACTGAATGATGGAACAATATTGCTTTTAATGTTTGCTATTTATTTCCATTTTTTACTGCAATTCACAACAGTGGCCTTAGCTGTTCCTTTGACTTTTGACCAATGAAACTTTTGAGTCCTGTAACGTTGATTGTTTATGTACTGGGATTCTTTTTATGTAAAAATTCATCCTATTCAAAAAAATTTTAATTGGTACGTTTTGCATTTTGTTTTTTTGTGCTTGCCACCATTCTGTTTCTTGAGAGTTCCTTTTTATTATTTATTAGATTGAGAAGGCATTGCATGAGTTGCGTGCTGAATGTGCCGAAACCAAAATTGCTGCTGAATGCAAACTAGCAGAAGCACAAAAGTTGATGGCAGAGGCCCAACAAAAATCTGATGAAGCCGACAACAGGATTCATGCTTCTGAGTCTTTGCATGCAGAAGCCAAGCGATGTGAAAGAAATGTGGCTAGAAAGCTTCAGGATGTGGAAGCACGTGAAGATGATATAAGGAGACGACTGCTTCTTTGCAAGACTGAGTAAGCATGAGGCAATTCCATCTTGGCATCCTTCTTTAACAGCATAATTGGACTACAGAATGTTTATTATTGTTAATGGTGGGAAAATCACTTTCCGGTAACAACCAATAATGTATGTCCTTTTTTTTAATTTTTTTATAATTATGAAGACCAAAATTTTCCAAAAATGTACCGCTTAGTTTTTCACATTCTCAAACTATTTATATGCTCTATAGTTTGATTTTCAGATTTATTAGGAGGCTGTAATATATTCTTACTGCCAAAGAAGAGTATGGTATACACCCCATTCTGTAATATATTCCACTTCTTCATGTCTAATGCCCTTTACCTATCTGATATTTAGTCAACTAAAAAATGACTTGCTCGTCAACGAACTAAAATCTACAGCTAATTTGTTAGTATTCAAGTTCTCTGATGAGGTAGAATTGTTTGTCTAGTGGAAGAGTCATTCTTGCAACATTGGGAAAAGCTCTTTTTTTCTATCTGAACTTGCAAGCATGACTTACCTTGTTTATTTCGCAGGAAACATAACCCTCAATTTTATACATAACTTCTCTACGAGATTATAGAATTTGCAAGGCAATATGATTTCAGGCTAAATGTTCATTTTTTTGCAGATTGGATGCTAAAGAAAAGGATCTCAGTCTTGAGAGGCATTCTATACATGACACCCAGAAACTTCTACAGCATGAACAAGCAAAATTAGTAGAACGGCAATCCTATTTGAATCATAGGGAGGAGCACATCTTCATCAGATCACAAGAATTAGACAAACTAGAAAAAGAGTTGGAGGTTGCAAGGACGAACGTAGACAAAGAGCTATCTTCTATTAAACAAGAGAAGTTGAATTTGGAATCTGATGTGTCAGCTCTTGCAGCAAGAGAAAAGGTCCTTTCATCAAACAATATCCTACTGTTTGCTTATTTTTTGGGTATCTGTTACAAAAAATAACTTAGTTCTACACATGATTTTTCCTTTGTTTAAGATACTTTTTCATATAGATTTCTTTTGTTTTTTTGTCCAACTTGTAAGAATGGCAGGCTGTTGCTGAGAAGGAGGTTCAGCTTGAAAAAAGAGAGATGGATTTCCTCAATATGCAAGAGACTACCGCCAGCAAAGAACAGGTTCTTTTCTTGTATAATTTTGAGGAAATCATGATATACCTTGGGTGATAAACTTAGTAATGAAGTTATTTAGGATACTTCATGTCTGACGACCTATCTTTTCTATTGGTTAGGAAAAAATTCTAAGACTTAAATCTGATTATGAATGTTTTGTGGCAAAACGCAATTCTGAGTTTGAAGCTGAATTAGCACTGCAGTTAAAATTGGCAGAGGATGAGTTGGATGCTAAAAAGCAGGGTATTGAGCTAAGAGAGGTTGATACAGAGCTAAGGGAAAAAGCCGCTTGCGAAAGAGAAAATTCCATAGACGAAAAACTAAAAGCATTGGTGGAGAGGGAAGCCGATTTTGCTAGAAAACTGCAAACCTTAAGTGAGAAAGAGGAATGCGTATCTCTTGCTCAGAAAACAGCAGAAAAAGAGAAGTTAGAATTGCAAAAACAAAGAGATGAAATGAACCAAATGCACTTGAATCTAGAGGAAGCCAAAAAATTAATTAAAGAAGAAAAAAACCTGGCTACTCTCGAATATGAGAAGATACATGAGACAATCAGTGAGAGAAATGAATTGCATATCCTAGAGACAAAACTCAAAGAAGAAATAGACAGCTTTAGAGCCAAGAAGATGGAATTTGTTGCTGAGACAGATTTATTGATAGCAGAAAAGGAAAAATTTGAACAGGAGTGGGAGTTGATAGATGAGAAAAAGGAACAACTATGGAAGGAGGCTGAGCAGGTTGCAAAAGAAAATGATTCTGTATGTCAGTACATAAAAAATGAGCGGGAAAGATTGAAGTTTGAAAAGGACATTCTACAAAACCAGTTCAAATCTGATTTTGAATTGTTGTCTCGGGAAAGAGAGGAGATGATAGTCAAGGTGGAGCATGAGCACTCTGACTGGCTTAGCAAGATTCAACACGAAAGAGATATTCTTGTTGAAGAACTCAAGTTACAGAAGAGAGAATTGGAGATCTTAATTGAGAAGAGGCGAGAGGAAGTGGAAGCTCACTTAAGAGAAAGAGAGGAGACATTTGAAAAGGAGAAAGCTCAAGAGCTTCAAAAAATACGTTCTCAGATGGATAAGATAGCAAAGGAGCTGGATCATATTGAAATGGAAAAAGAGAAACTAAACAACGAAAGAATGGAGATTATAGAGAGCCGTGCAGCGAGAGATAGAGAATGGTTGGAAATAAAAAATTTCATTGATGAGCTTAACATTCAAAGAAATAAGCTTCAAGAACAAAGAGAATTACTAATTACAGAAAAGGTGGAGATTCTAGCAAAGATTCAACAGCTAAAAGAATTGCAAGATTTGAATATAGCATCAGAAAACTGGGCTTTATCTGTAAGTAATAGAAGTAAAGCTACTCTGAAGTCTAACATAGCGAACTGCTTAAGTAGGCAACCGACAACAAGCACTGATCTCAATGAACAAAATATCAAATGTTTCCATGGTTCAGAAGGGAATTTGTCACCTAGAATTCCAATCAATGCTTCACCTCCTCCATCAGGAACATTTTCTTGGATTAGAAAATGTGTGGATGTGATATTCAAACAATCACCCGACAGAATCATTGGTGCAAATAATGATAAGATTGTTGAGTGTAAGGTACCGAGTCAGCAGGGATATCTTAATTCTAATGCTTCGGATATTGATTACCTTGCAAAAAATGGAAGCATCAGTACAAGTAATGAGTTTTTGACTGAAAAGCTTGATTTGAAAAAACCATCAATCGCTGAATTTCCGTCAGCATCAATAGGTGATGATGGGAAAGAAAATGTTGAAGAAAAAACTGCTTCTACAGAAAAAGGGTGCACAGTCCAGGCTAACAGCTTTTTGCCAGAAGAATTGGATGGAAGATCAAGGTTTGTGGACCACAAAATAACTGATTCTCCATTAGGAAAGAAGAGACGCCAAGGCACGTTCACTGCTATTGGCTCCAATTCTCAGTTTGAATCATCTGACAATTGTATGAAGAGGCAGAGACATGAGAATGTGTCTGAGGGAAGCCTGATGGAGTTGCATTCTGAAATGTATTGCCCTTTCTATTTGATCTCATTCAAAAATTCAGAAAACTAATTTGATTATTTTACTTTGTCTTTTCCTTTTAAATATATTTCCGTGTTGTCTTTCCCCCATTATTGTATAGTGTCAATTCTTCGAAGATATGCCTTGAAGACATAAATGATCTGATGCCTCTGGAACAAACTTCTGGATATGCCAAGTCTCCAAAATTTTATAAAGAAGTTGAAGATGGCAAGGATATAGATTTAACAGAACATGCTAAAGTTCCTCAGATTGTCAGACCACTGCAATCTGATAACCTTACCCATGGAGAACCAAATGGGACTGATGCACAATCAAATTGCCAGTCATTGAGTGCAGAAGAAAATGTATGAGGTGTTTCCAAAAGGGAAAACCTCCAGAGGTCAGTGTTATATACTTATAATTGAAATTTATAGCTAGCTTTATTTCTACGTTCTGTATATACCTTCAATTTTTTTATTTTATTCTGGAGTGGATGCAAAGAATATGAACTTCTGTAGTTGTGGAAATAAGAACCTTGACATGTGCTAGCATTTTGGAGATGGTTCAAACTGCTAGGATGTAAAGCATGACCATACATAATAAGTTGGTATTGTTGAGATGCATATCTTTAGATAAATGAGTGGTAATATTATAAAGGATAATTTAAAAAAAGATTTTATAAGGAATAAAGTAGGAGTTGTATTAATTAAAGATAATAGAAAATTGACGTAGATGTTTTGGTCTTATCTTTAAGAAGTTAAAGAATGTATTAGTTAGGTCAAATGAATTAGTTAGCGTAGAAGAAATTAAATGAAGTAAAGGAAAGGCTAAAATTATTTGGTTAGAAATCATGAGAAAAGATTTAAATTTATGTAATTTAACTAAAGATTTGATCATAAATAACAATACATAGAAACGATAGTGTAATACATAGTGGGATCATCGCTCAGATTATTGTTATATATGTAGAAGAGATGCATGGAGATGGAAGCACCCCTATAGCTTCACAGATATCAAGATGGTTTTAACACTTAAGTTCAAGATTTCGAATTATTACCGTTTGACAGTTAACACTGCTGGATAAATTACAAAGGAATCATCTCCATGAAAAAGGGGGGAAATGAGCCATTCGTATTAGAGGAACATGGGGAAATGAAATGTAGTCTTTGAGACTTTGACATGGTAATTGACAGTTATCATAAGAAAACTAGACTGCAAAATTGAAGTACTCGGGAATTGTACTTAACGGTATGCATCAAGAAAATTTAGCTTTTGACCAATTAGAACATAGAATAGACAAATGATATAAATGGGTCCGCAAATTATGTAACTAGATTACGCAAATGAAGTAACAATGATTCTTGAATTGTCACTGAGTATGCTGTCCTAAGATGGTCATTCTGAGTATGTAGTCTTTGGCTTATTGCAGACTGAAGAATACGCTGACTTGTTGACTGACGTCTTGGTGCTTGGTGTGCATTTTTTTCCCACTTCAGCGCCCAACATGTAAATGACTGGAATATGCGGATACAGTAGAAGTGTTCTTTCTTGTTGCAGCGTTGGTTTTCATGCAAAAGGAATGTAGTGGGGTAAGTGTTACTTGTATATCATATCACCTTATGCATGGCAAGTATGGTTACACCTACTTGCGGAAGATATCGGTTTGGTTTCTTCTTTGTTTGAAAGGTTTGACAACTCAGCGTTCTGTACACAACTGTTACTCATCTGGAATGTCATGCAGTGTTTCTTCTAATGCTAAGAGCATTTTATAAATTTGTGTATGAATCCAGTTTTCTTCTCCGTGGATTTTTCGTGATCTTCTAATTAATGTATCAGAAGTGAAATTGACATTTTGTAAGCATGGACGTTACTAACCCATCCATGGTTTATTTAGGGTGGCATTTGAGTGAGAACGTTTGGGTCATACAGATTTTTAAGATCCTCTAATTTTGTTTTGTAATGTGAAGGAAAATTTTTTATAAATATAAATTATTACATTATATTCAAAGATATTAGGCATAATATTTCAAATATTACTTTTTTGGACTGACAGTTGTGTCGGTGGAAAATACTGCTTAGGGAACATATAAGTTTCGTTAGGTAATGATCTTCTAGTTTTAACTTCAATGAAAAAACTCAACTCTTAACCCTTCATCGTGTATGTGGGTCTAGGTCAGACTGGTAAATCGCAATCTTCATTTGTTACCACGCTAATATATACCGCAATCGAAGAAACGAGTGTATGGGCCTCCTCAGGCAGGCCGTATTCGCTCATGGGCCGAAGTCCAGTGACGGTCCAATTTATATACCACAGAGCGAAGAAGCATTATTAAAAAACAAAAGCATGGTAATCATGATGACTTAAGCATGAAAGCAAGTTTCCACTCACGTTAGCTAAATGATTTCAAAAGCGTAGGCATGGAAATCATCATTGCAGGTAGTTATTATATGCGGTTCGTTTCCTTTGTCAATGCTGGTATTTTATATATATGTCGAGCTTTTAATAAATTAACTAAGAAAAGAAGGTTCACGAGGTACGCCACAAATTCCAATTCCAAGCCCTACATTGGTAGGCAAGGCTACGGAGCGACTGCAGTAATCTGGTCGTACGAAAATGCCAATCATCGAGCGATCGGCCGTGACTTGGAAGCACCTTCTTCAAGCCATGATCGAGCAAGGAATAATTTACACACGGACGACGTCAGATGCGATGTGAACGGCGGCGACTTCTTCTGCAGCCTCCAGGTCTGCAAGATACCTATCTTTTTTCTTTTACAATTATCATTTTACCGTATTAGTAAAATTTTAAATTTAAACTTATAAATTTTAATAAAAAATCTCTCAAACACATCGAAATACATACCTCTTCGCTTTCGGAGACGAGTGCTTCAATTGGTCGGAAGGGTCAGAGAGAGAAGGAGAGCCGAAAGACATCGAACACGGAAAGTTTTAATTTTTAGATGGCACAATCAACTTCAAGACTTTAGATCGAAGACGATCTTTGACTTTAACGCGGAGTTGAAATTTAAAATCAAGCGAAGACTTATACTGCATTAACTAATCATTTACGAAATTTCATTCCATTTCTTAAGAAAATTAAATGTCACGGGATTAGATGGAAGTTGGGTTTGCTGTCGGAAACAGAAAATCCGAGTGGATGCCAGCCGCTACCGGACGACACGTACCCACTGTAGCGCACATGCGCGAGCTCATCGATCAAAAAGCAAGCGAGCGAGCGAGCAAACGAACGAGCGAGCAAGTTAAGCACGCTTCGTCGTCGTCTGGAGGCGGTCCACCACCATTTACAGAAGAGCTGTAGCCATCGATCGTTGTCGAACAACATGAGGGAGGGAGGAGTGGTTGTTCACGATCGACCTTTCTCTTCGTTGAATCACCTGCAGTGCTGCCGTTGTTTACCGACCTCTCCTCTTCATGTTAAAGTAGAATGCAACGTGCCAACGGCACGCCAGCTTGATTGCGCACTGTCCCGTTCGTCTGCGTCTGCTTCGACGTCTTGAGCTCCAATCCATGCACTTGCACTTGCATATATACACGATCAGTTACCGTGACATGCAACAGTCTTATAGTCTTATTCGAGGATTTGTATCTTTGAAAATGCTGAAAAATTGATCATATTATTTCTCACAATTTCACATCATTTCCTAGATTTTTCAAAGATACAAACATTCTCATTTAGATAATTTTGTTTTTTTTGGAAATTATTACTTTGAGATCATTTTACGTATTAGTGAAATTTTAAACCTAAGATCATTAAAAAAATTTAATCATTAAAATATCTCTTTAGTGGTTAAAATGAGATGCCAGGTTAATTAGACATGAGAATGGAACTTTTCGCGTGCTCGTACGATAATACCTTGAACAGTGGTCGGGTCCGCACGTACGACCCTGGACTGGGTCGTAAAGCACACACGCGATTAATCAAGCACCCACCCGGCCTTTCCTTCGACAGCGAGAAATAAATCCGAAGCAATTGACATTCTTTCCACGGTGGCCGGTTGGAGGGGCGTCATATTAATAAAAGATGGTCGCTTTTAATCAATTCCACCGTTCTGCAACCTGTTCCATTCAAAAGTTGTCCCAGGCCGAAGTACGTAACGCCCGCACCCAATCTTTATTAACTTAAGCTACTGGCAATTTCAGTTTTTATATTGTAGTTAAAGTTGATTGAAATTATTGTTAATTAGAATTTATTTAAGTTTTTGTAAGTTAAGTCTTATATTATCGTTTTCCTGTACTATATTGGTCATCAATTTTAATGATCTACAATGATAAAAGTTAAAATTTAATAAACAAGTAAGGTCAGAGTCTGTGCTTTCCTTTCCTTTATTTTTTCGCCTTTCACAAGCTAGCGAGCATGTGCGAGCTCCTTGTCCGCTTCCAGAATGTCAAATGTGAACCCATACACACACACACACACACACACACACACACACACACACACACACCCCTACATACACATATATATAAACCAAATGTTGTAGCCTGTAGGAACCATTCAATGAAGCATAGATGTATATATATCTACCTGTTATGTGTACACACACGTATATATATATATATGCGCAGCAGATCTATATCATTAATTTATCCACATCTGCTTTCCAAGAAGCGCAGCAGGCTTGTTTGTTGACCTAATAACCAACCCTCCTTGTACAAATATTGTACCAGATGATCGAAGGACCCACATCTAGAAGCATGGAAATTTTCGGTCGGTGATGATATATTCAACCGTGAGAATTAAAGCAGAGAACTTTGAAAAATGGGATATCCTTGAAGTCTGGTTACAATTTGATATAATATATACACACGTAGAAATTTGAGACGTCTATGTCAAAATTAATGTAATTCATCAATAAATGGAGAAGTCTCCTTTATTACCTTCAAATAATATATATAGAAATATTTTAACATCCCTGTATCATGTTTGTGGTTTTCTTTAGATTTTACGCAAGGATTAATTTGACTTTAATGTTCAGGTCAGAATTCAGGACATCTAATTTAAAATCAATTATTGGTCCCGAACAAAAATCATTTATTACGCAAGGATTAATTTGACTTTAATGTTCGGGTAAAAATTCAGGACATCTAATTTAAAATCAATTATTGGTCCCGAACAAAAATCATTTATCTTCCATGTATATACATATATATATGTGCAAGTTTCCTTTCCCATTTAAGTCCATAAGTTTCATTTGATAACCAGGTATTTTATCTTTAATAATCGTGAAAAACTAGATTTGAAGGTGGTGAAATAAATGAATTGAAATAATATAATAAATTATTAAGTGAAAATTTGTATATAAGAATTTGACAAAGATAATAATATTATTGTCATCATCAAACTCTTACACTTAATTAATGTGTAAGAGTTTACAAAGAATTATTAGGTTATCTGATCTTGTTATTAAATGAAGTTTACGATTTTAACGGTTTTTACGCCACCAATTACTTTAACAGGATTAAATACTCCGTACTTGTTGAAATTAAATTAAAAAATAATCGGTAAAATCAGTGAACCTGAACTAATTAAATATACCTGGTATCTTATTAGTCTTCTTACCATCAGCTATTTGATGAAGCTCATCGTAGGGTGAAAGCAAACCTTCAATATGTTTTAATTAACCAAGCCCGTTAATTTACAATGTGGATCTACAGGTCAGGAAGGTCGATCTGTCGATCCCAAGTTTCTTATTCGATCAATCGTACAGATGTGTTCATGTACCGTGCTTGATACGTGCAAGATATAAATCTTAAATCTTAAATTTTAAATCTTAAATTTAAACACGATACATGAACCCGCGAGTGCAAGTTCTCCCTCGACACGTACGTATATAGACGCATGTAGTGAATATGTACGTGCAGTAGTGGTGTTAATTAGCCGCATGCATTAATCGACTGAATTAGCGGTCCTTCACCGTTAATCCACGGCCCACCACTTTCCATCAGCGCGCGTCGTTCATGTCAACATCAAATGACATGTACACACATACATACATGCACATGGTTCGAATTGAAAGGTCAAACGTTGAAATGGTCGTTGTGTCGTTTATGTAAATTTTATCTTATTAAAATTAATTAATTAATAAATTTTTTTATCAATGATATAAAAATTTTAATCTCATTTATATGTATATTATTTTTTCTAATACGTTCCTATACTTGTGAGTATTCTCATTAAAATAACTTACAAATACCTTATGCTGTGTTAACATACGTATGTAAATTACCTTTGATATATGTAAATTTTATATTATTAAAATAAATTAACCAGTAAAAAAACTCTCAAATGATATACGTATTTTAATTTCACACGTAGAATTATTTTTCTCAACGTATCTAGCTGCAGGTATTAACGTGTGTATGTAAGCGAAACACGGAGAAGCCAGGGGGGGCTGAGTGGTGGGTCTCCGCAGCAGTGCCCATGGTGCGCTGGTGATGCAAGACTACAGATTCTAGTCTAAGAAAGACAAATAGAAGGAAGCCCAAGCCTTCCGCTTTTCTTTTCTTTCTTTCTTTCTTTATTTATTTATTTCTTTCTCTCCGAGAAAACATTAAAGTGCCTTCCATTTTTCTTCCTCTCACCGCTTGTCCTTATATATATGTGTATATATATATATATATCTTAATCCCTGGAGGCTGACTGAGCAAGTAAGCGTTGTTGGCTCGACTCCGATCCACATACATAATAGAGGCCGGAGAAAAGGAAGCAGCCAGCACAAGGATCAACGATGGGGAGAGCGCCATGCTGCGACAAGGCCAATGTGAAGAAAGGCCCGTGGTCGCCGGAGGAGGATGTGAAGCTCAAGTCCTACATCGAACAGCACGGCACCGGAGGCAACTGGATCGCTCTTCCACAGAAGATAGGTAGGCTTTAATGGAATCGATCAATTGATCACCGCAGTCGGTTTTTCATCAACCAACCGCATGATCGATCGATATGTTTACCGTATATATACATGTGTGTGTGTGTGTGTGCATTAATGGTTTGTGTGCGTATCAATTAATTCCTGCAACTTGGACCATATATATGTATATATACATATATGTCGATCAAGCTCAGGCCTCAAGCGGTGCGGAAAGAGCTGCCGCCTCCGATGGCTGAACTATCTCCGTCCGAACATCAAGCACGGAGGCTTCTCGGAGGAAGAAGACAGCATCATATGCAGCCTCTACATCAGTATAGGAAGCAGGTGAAATTTGAACCATCGGTGTAGGAAGCAAATTAAATTAAAGAAATACGTATTATATGTTCAGTGAGAGAGAGCTGTGAATGAACTGGGCAGGTGGTCCATCATAGCAGCCCAGTTGCCGGGGAGGACCGACAACGATATAAAGAACTACTGGAACACAAGGCTGAAGAAGAAGCTCTTGGGGAAGACGAGGAAAGCTCAGCATCAGTCCGGCCGTCGAGTTGGACCCAGCGACGCGGATTCCAGCTTCGTGGCACCCGACGTTGGTAGCTACCGGAATTGGCCCCACCCCACGCCCGTGCCGGCGGCCGTGTTTTCAAACCAAGCCGACATTAACATCAATCTTGGTCGCGCCTACGACGACGATCATGCCACCATCAGGAAGCTTCTGATGAACCTCGGCGTTGCTCATGCCTACAACAATGCCCCGGTCGATCACACGGCGGCCATGTCTTCCTCCACCCCCATGTCGATGAACGGCTCTTTCGATCTCGACGCTGGTGCGCCGCAGGTGGCGGCCGCCTCGGCCGGAACTGCGCTGGAAGGCGCAGCAACCCTTCTCCCAACCGAGCTCGACGAGATTCTGTACGGGAGCCAAATGAAATTGGAAGGCGTGGATGGTCTGTACGGGGCGGACACTGTAACGACGGACGGCAACAGCGGGGCCACGCCGACCTCGTTGGAGAGCTTGAGCTGGAGCGGGGAGGCTGACCCACTGGCCTACCCACCTGTGCTCTCCGACTATCCTACACTGTTGCATCAGCAGCAGTACTGTGATATCTTCGGCACACTGCAGTAGTACGTGGTGGGGATCAACGTACGGGTCCATCCATCCATCGATGTTCTTGATTTTCCAAGTATCATGTAAATTTTGTTGAATGTCCTGTAAAATCTTCGGTGTCGGGGCGATGGTACTGCTGTTCCTGTTATTCCAAAATAACCTAAAATTTAATGAAATCCATCCATACTATTTAATATTGATTCGGTGTTAATTGTAGGTTCGATCTTCTAATTCATATATGTTCAATTCAAGTCTATCCACTACAGTTTAACAGTACTAGCTAATGATATAATATATGAAAGTAAAATGTCTCCAAAGGTCTTGATATTAATTTAACTTAAAATCAATTGCTAGTAAGTAAAATTCTTATCACTTACGTTATAAAGTCCAAGACCACCAAATCCTAGTCGAAATGTGGAACTATTCAATAAATATCGATCTAGAAATTAAATGTACCGTGTTCATAGTTGATTAAGACCGATGTCAGCTTTCGTCAACTTTAAAAATTAAATGAAGTTAAAGTTAAAACTAATTTCATAAATAAAGTTAAATTTACATATATGTTTCATCACGCAGTGACGGTTGGTTGATCGATGTACCCACCTACGTAATGAACCACGCAAATTAATTTCGCAGCTTCTACCGTGCTGGACCTGTAACTTCATCAACTAACATTTTTGTTTTGGGTTCATGTCGTTTCCAAATTAAGTGGCTAGAAGATCAATCTTGATATCATCTACCATCGTAATTTAATCAATTTCTGTTGAAATGTGGACTGGGTGATTCCGATGAAATTGACTTAATTCTGTCATTAATTTTAGGGTACGTACATACAAGTTGAAGACGGATGGCCAAGCTGAATGTGCACATATATATATACAAGCCGACACTTTTTAATTAGTAATTAACCCAAGTACGTAATTGTCATGTACGACTAATTAATAAATCACGACATGCTTCATCGATCTGTGATCAATTAATGATGGAAGCTGATCAAGAACGGAAATTCAAAGACCTTCAGCCGCATGATATCATGCATTAATTAATTAAGATGTGTGTTAAATTAAATTACAATTAATGTTCCAGTTTTTATCTATAATTATAATTATGTTTGAAATTTTCTTTAGGGCGTCGCTCTACTAATTATCAAGTGCAAGTTTAAATGGTTAAATTCATTCTTTACTCATAGTTAATTCATATTTAATCATCTTCGATCTATTGCCGCAGTTCACTCTAGTACTTTGATTGAGGCTAATCAAATAGGCCTAATTAATTTATTGTAATCTGTACGTGGTTCGGCCTAATTAAGTTTATATGTATACTAAAGCTATTTTTGGTAGAAGCTTTTTCAACTCTGGGAGTAAGAAAAAATAGCTTCTTTAGTTTCTTATATCAAATAAAGTAAAAATTCTCCGTGTAATTATTAATTAGAAGTCATTTTTGGTTAAACAATAAAATAACATTAAAAGGATATGTCATCGTGATGTTGCATTGTCTTTTAACATTAAAATAAGTGACTTTAATATTAGAATTGTATTTTTTAATAATGATATGATTGAATATTACGATGAAAAAATATGAAAAAGTTATCTTAGAAATCTCTTATGTCATAAGAATTATACTACATGAAGTTTAATTTTAAAATAAAAAAAGGTTCGTTTCTTATCTACCATATATGTCCCAAGTGACATCATATGGAAATCATATTCCACTCGGTCACAAGATGTCAAGATTTCTTAAAATTTTATGGTACAACAAGACAATCAAAAGAGACGAAAATGGAGTTGATCATCATTAGTTAAACCTTGGTTAGTTAGAGTTAATTGTGACAGAAAAGGAAAAGCAAGATCGATGGAACTAAATAAGCATATTGATGAAGTGACCGTCCAATTTATTATTGGAAATCTTAATTACCCCAAACACAACATATAGGAGACTGGAAGCAGTTGATCAGTAAGCTCCTTTTAAACCTCTGAGAGGAGAGACAAATTAAGCTTCACCCACAAACTCTGCCATGGATAACACAAAATTGTGAGGTTGACAACAATCTTAACTGCCTTCCAAGCTAAATTTTCAAACAATTTGGTAAGCTTGACCTGAACCTCTGGACTCTCTGCTCCCTCTCCATGTTTGTGGTGCATGTATTCACATATGCAAACAACATTCATCAATACCTTTCAGGCTTGAAGTACGTCTCTCTTTAATTTTTTACACATCCGATCCGCCGGCCCACATTCAACCAGCCATAATGCATAACCAGTCTTTTATTTCAACGATCCCAATTATTTTCAAGTAAAATATATACTTTTACCGGAAGAGTTCCAAAATTCAAAAAAGATTTTGTCGTAAAAAATAATCTCACATCGAAAATACGAGTAGAACTAAAACCTTTATATAACTTGTAAGCATTTTTCTATTAACTAATTGATTTTAATAAGGTAAAATCTACATAAATTAAAGTCAATTTACACATACTACACGTAAGATATTATGTATAATATTCTAATAAGAAATTTACAAGTACAGAGATGTATTGAGAAAATTAGTCTTACATTAAAAGTGATGAATAAAAATAAAATATTTACATTACTTACGAGTTAATTATAGAGTTAAAAGATAATATACACACACATATATATATATTTATATATTGATTGATCGACGCTGAAACCAACCAACTACCTACCCCTGTTTGGGTGCCATTTCGTTTTACCGTACCCATTATTCTTGGTTTCGGTTGAAAAGTAGGTTGACTTGTGTTTTATTTTTCTCCGCAAATGGACTAACTTAGGGCTTGCATAATTGGTTTGGTAGGTGGAGGCGATGGATTGGGACCCACGAGAAAGGGTTGACATGATTTGAAAATCGATCGGTGGGTGGTCACACCCCTCTCGACAATGTTGTTCTTAATTCCACACCAAACCCATCTCCCCCGGTCAACTTTGTGAATATGGTATTCAGTTATCGTTTTCAAGAAAACGATGCAGGCAGACGGGCCTTGGGATTGACCCACAGCACCAACCGAAAACTTTGAGTGCCGCGCGTCACACGAAAACGACAGCGCCATTCGTATGCTTGCGCCTGCCGGAACCTTCTTCCTGTACCGAGGTCAAAATGCTATCCTTACGATCGATCGAGAGCATTTTGATATTGTGGGTTAAGTTAGTGTGTGCGATTCGGCGCTTTAGGAAAAGGAGGGCATCTGAGCCTCCACGTCCCTGTTCACACATCGCT
Organism: Amphibolis antarctica; assembly: GCA_024699675.1. Classification (NCBI taxonomy): domain Eukaryota; kingdom Viridiplantae; phylum Streptophyta; class Magnoliopsida; order Alismatales; family Cymodoceaceae; genus Amphibolis; species Amphibolis antarctica. The sequence goes on from JAMKPZ010002763.1 coordinate 21,616, forward strand.
GCCCTAAACGTAAAATGGTCGATGACGGCAGGTGAGACCCAAATCACCGGAGGAGTGGCAGAAATTAAGATGGTACTAATTAAGCTTGGTGACTGGTATGTATGATGTTTTTCACATGTTCAATTAAATATATATGTTGAAATTGGATTTTTCGATTGTATGGTCTTATTGATTATATGTTTTACACACTAATTAATAGTTCCAAATGAGCCCTAATTATAAGTAGATCTACCCGAACAGTAATTAATTTTTTCTACAACAACTCAAATGAAGAAGCAGGCGTCTAAAACTGCAGTCCCCCTCCCCTGCTTTATAAAACAAAGCAAATCCATTTTCACAAGTCATCTTCATGAAATCTTCAACAAGATAGACATCCATTAAGCGTAACGAGACTATTTTAACAATGGAAAAGTAGCAGCCATGATGCAAGAGGTTGATCCCACCATCACATACGAGAGTTTTATTATATATTTATATTGACAATCACAGAGTTGAAAACCCTTGCATCAACTTAATCAATCATCAAACACAGGCATCACCCCCATCAAATTCAGAAAAAGGAGCGCCTTCATTATTGAGGAACCTGATTTCATCTACAGGCCATTCACTTGCAGTTCACTGCAAGACGTCAAAAAGTAGCGCTACTTATCCATCTTGCAGGTTAGAAATGAAAAGTAGAAAGAGTTTTTTCTTTTTATTTTTTTCCGCTTTTCCTTCTCTGCCTACATGTTCCGAGAAGGCTTTTGTACTTGTACTTGTACATGAAGAAGCGCTAATATATATCTATATATATATACACACATACCTGACAATGGCCTCCTGATTAGGTGCATCAAAATATTCTAACCACAGATTAACACACCATATTTTTCCGGATACCCGGAAGATGATGGATATCTTAAAGTTGGCTATTATGTGACAAAGAGACGGAACTTTCAGAATCTCAACACCTTCACTCCAGGTACATTTGTATCGTTATTATGTGATCCCAACATCTTGTCAATTGTCAGGAATGATCATCCACCATCCTGAATGTGGATGGCTGTCGGCAACGAAAATGCTACAAGCGACAAGTTTTTGATCAAACAACGAATGCCATCGTCGCAGTCCCCCACGACACCTGCAGCACATTTTCACTGCGTCAGAGAAAGGCATGAAGTCACCGGTGAAAAAGGCTAATGGCCGACGGACATGGTCTCCGAAATTTGAATGCGAAGCCTCTCTTGAATTTCAGGTACATACGTACCGAAAAAGATGTCAATTCTGATGGCTACGTGTAACCATTAAAGACCACTTCCGTGTAAAGAATAGGACAGGAAAACAAATTGCTGTTGACGGAAACCACCACCAGCGCTTCCTCCCTCGCTGTCAAACATCAACCACCTTCCTTTTCTTTCTTTTCTGTGCGTTCGGTGTTTCTTCCCTTCCAAATGAAGTCACGATTAAAATTTCCCCCACAGTCCTCACGCCACTTGTCAATCACCACTTGAGAAGAAAGAAAAGACCTGAACGCGATTGTGACTGTAAAGTGAAGGAATATCCTCAACAAGAAGGGTTATGGGAGAAACAGCCCTATGCAAAACGTTAAAACCTCTTTCCTTTGGACCAAAATCGCTGCTCCACATCAAGACAATAACCAAGTGACGACCGTCACAGCCTTGCCTTCCTCCTCTTTATACTATATATATCTATATATACGCGTAATCTATCGAGACCCATGCACTAGTTTATCCAAGCGATGGTGACAGTCACTAATGTGGGGACCTGCCCCGTAAGCTTTACCAGGTCATTATTTTATTTGGACCATATCAATATCATATCACGCATAAATTTAGAGGTTGGCTTGCTGTTAAGGTCTGTGATTCCATTTCCAAGGAGAAAGATGGCAGATATGGCTCTGATTTAGTTGTCAAATGTCTAAGGATAAGCAGGGAAAAACATGGTCAAGTCAACTTTATCTCCTCCATATTTTTCAGCTGCCAGACTTAGGGCTTGCATAGTTTTGTTCGATAAAAGGAGGTCCTTGTATCTTCTTTTTTCTTCGTTTGTTGTGAAAGAAGCAACTATGTCATGATGATCATGCGCACATTATGAAGGAACTGGAAGTCTGGAATCAGCATTTGTTGCTTATGGACTATTTTCTGACCAGCTCTGTAGCAAGGATGAAAATAATTCCTGACTAAATTAACACTTTCTTCACTCGGTAGGAACATAAATTCTGCAGTACACCCAACACCAAATCAATCCACATCACTACCGTCAATATTTCAGCATAAGATTAAAATCGATTGCCCCCGTTTGAGATAACATAGCATGTACTACATTATCTGTCTGTCTTCAAAGAGATCATCATCAAGATACCAATCTATAGCACTTCCCAACATTCATATAGGCATAGCAATCTGCACATGGAACTAGGGGTTGATTCCACATCAAGGACAGATATGTAGGAATCATATTTCCCTACCATTGACATTGTAGATCAAACTTTTGTGCAACTTGAGTTCTTCAATGTCAAGCAACTATTGGTAAGAACTCTTGGGAACCTGTTATCCCTAGCATGCCTTTGCCTTTGATTTGTTAGGACTCCTACATCACCATAGTTGACTTTTCTTGTTCGACCAACCATTCTCACAATCAAGCAAACTCATATCAGTACACTCATAGGCAGAATCAATGGCCTGAACACTTCACACATCTCTTCCCACTACCCATTGGAAGGCATCCGCCTTAGACAATCAACCTAAATGCATCCCACCTATTGGGTTAAGTGTAAATGAGACTTGCATTTGTCAAACAAAAGAATCACCTTTTAAGATTAATAACTGCGCATCACCTCCTAGGCTTCTCTTGCTATCATACATATTCGAGATACAATTACCAACACAACCTAAAGTCATGGTACATGGATCTTAACACCTATCAATTGGCACTCTACATCTCCATAGGGATTCTTTTTCTTTCTCCATAGGGAATTTAACTTGACAGGGTATATGTTGGAGACAATATGATGGTTATTATACATGACATTCAATAAAATTGCTACCAACGCAATATATAGAATTCTAATCAATTATAATAATTTAATTCATCAAAGACAACAATACTTATAATTTTCATTTAATTTTAAAAATTGATGTACAAAAAAAAGATATATAGGACCCTCAATTCATCTAATATTTGAGTTGAGCACTTCAAATACATCTTCTTCATTAACATAGGCCTTAAATTGTGCTTTATTCTAATCCTAGCTAATCAAGTGAAGACATTCCAAAAAAGGGGGAAAAAAAAAAGGTGAAGACATTCCACAACTTTCTTAAATGCCATTATTTTCATATTACTCAAACACGAACGAAACTTTTTTGATAAGACTAACAATGTTTTCTAACGAAAGTCCAACGGTAGCATTATTGATTGTCAGCGAAATGATCAATGGTGGCACTATGCTTAAAGTCATCGATGATTGCACTGCATTTACTGGTCCAAAGCAATGATCGATTATTGCATTAATGTCAACTCTGTTACAAATTATGCCAAAAAATGGAGCTTTTTTGAGAGGTTCTAGAATGCTTGATACCTAAAACCTTTAACGCCCTTGTTAGATGAGGCTTAGATTTCCAATAAAATTAAAGTTAGCAACCATTTGTTTTGAATGCCCTCACTATTCATTTCATGTTGTTTAAAGTTGATGAAATGCATGACAGAAATATGGTGCTCAACTAAACACTAACCACCACAAGACCAACTTCAATACAGTCCAAACAACATCAATGGTAGTAGGTGACATATATCGATGATGGCTGCAGAAAATTCCAACATTTCAAGATGGATGAGGCAACTTAGGTAATTTCAATATATGTTAATATAGCTAGTAGCCACAAGTACATAAAAATCAAACTTAGATTTCACCAATTTTCAGGTAACTGCATTTCCAAAACAAGATAGTGTTTAGATAAATGGATTACATAGTTTAATTTAACATTTTAATCAGTGGACAAATGTGATTGACACGTGTTCAAGTAAAGACATACATGACTTAGCAAAAGCATCATACTTTTTGGGGATCTATCTCTTATTAAAAAGAACTCATAAACTGATTATGACTTTACTACCGACTTAAACAACACAACATTTAAACCTGGATATCATTTGCAAGCAGGGCATTTGACAAACTTACTTCCAAATGAATCAGTATTGGAAAGGGTATGGGATGATCTAGTTGCATGTTTAATTCAATTGACAACCTTGCTTCTTAGTTATAATCAAACATTATATTTTATGACAGAGATGTAATTACATCTGTCTAGGTCGGAGTTAAGTAAAATGACATACCACCTGGGCCACAACATCTAACAAGGGCTAACTAGTTCTACATCTCAAGGAAAATGGATCTGTTTGCAGAATTAAACTCCATTATAATGGTAATCAATCTCAAGTTACAGGCTGAAACATAAGATAAACATGGGCAACAAAACATGTATATTGAACAAAAATCTGAAGCAAAATAGACAACTATGCATGTATACATTCTGGTTTACTCACCGTACCGTATATTTTGAGGTTGAAATAAGGTTGCTCCATTTTAATATGAATCCTACATATTCAAATTTTAGGAAAGAGACTTGTCATTTCTTAGATGTAAGACTGCATACAATTAGATTATTTCGACATTTCATATTGGTGAAAATTTCATGCGCTAGATTTACCCTTTTACCACGCCAATATTTTGCAAGATATTCAAGTTCAAAAGTAAACAACAGTGGAGGAATGGTTCATCATTTACAAAAAAAGCAAGGCAAATGGATCCAACTGATTTTTTTGCGTTGAACAAGTAGGTCTTGATACTGTTTTATACAAATACCATGCAGCATTTCATTATCTACATCATATTGCCTAAACTGGCCCTTGTATCTTGAAAGAAGACCTTTCAGGCAAATCTGTATTGCCATGATGAGATGAATTATGCTAAGGGACTGAACCATGGCTGGATAGCATCAATTATTTAACAGAAGCACAGTGACCTCAAGTCTCCATACCACGTCTCTTAGAAAGGCTTAACATCTCATCATCATAATTGACTTTTCATTTTTGTGTAACCACCTTAACTCTTACCAAAGCTCTCATTGTCAATGTCCGATCTAATTAATGATGAGGCATGACCCAAATGGGGAGCTATTTTCCATTTGCTGTATATTTTTTCGGTCCCATAAATGGAATGGGATCCAAAAAAAATTCAAATAACTTCTAATTTTCGTGTCTGAAAAAAGCAACAAGAATGACTTTCAATAGAAGAAGGGCTACAATTTTAATGGCACCACTAAAGTTAGTGAGATTGGTAGGATACATATATCCACAAAAAATTATGTGCCTCATCTGTCAGATTCTTGGGTGTAAAAATTTAGTTTTTTCTGTCAACAGGAAATATGTGTAGTTTAGCTAGCAACAGATTTACACCAAGATCTTGGACAAACGGCTATCGGCGTTGTTGGTTGTTTTTTGATCCTAGATGATCCTTAAGTTTACTTCACCTCTCTCCATCAGTTTCTATGTGGCATCCATTAACCCAATGGTGGTGACACCATGATGCTAAAAATATTGTTGAAAAAAATATAAAGAAAAATAGTATATATTAAATTTCAATCACTGAAAGGGTGGGTTGAACAGTGAATGAATTGGACCAGTGAATGTAGTCCAACCAAAACCCACTTGCTGAACCACAGAAATGGTCCAACAGTAGGTTAATTCACCGCACAAAATCAGGCCTTTAGCCATGGCCGAAAACCATGGTTAAATTGAAAATTCCATGGCTAACGTAATTTAGCCACAACTTTTAATCTTGACTAAGACTGTTGCTAAAAATCAAAAAACAGCCTTGAGATATTGATCAGACTCGCTCTTTAGTTCCACATTTTATACCACAGTATTCAATCCATCCTTGACATGTACCCTTTGTAATGCATGTTCCTTGTTCTTGGAAGTCTCCTACACTTTTAACACCTTAATTTCCACACAAAATCCACCTTAAATTAAATCATTTCAAATGCATAGGAAAAATCACTAAGAAATCTAGGTAACTTACGCTTAGTTAGAATTGACACTTGGAGTTGCATCCTGCATTGAATAGCTTACAATTATTCTTTGAGATCTTGTAGGAAAAATCTTTGCACTGAAATGGATGTGAAGTACCCAACTCAAATCATATTTTCCTTTTTGAAAATTTCTTGCACTGAACTTAGGTTTGAACTTACATCTTTTTTTAAGAAAACTTAGACCATGTTGAAGCAAGCATATTATTGTGCTAGGCTTTAGACATTGGACTTGGAAGTTGGGACTCTTCTTATGGAAGGCATGCTCATCTTTCTCAAGTTTCCCATTGATATTAGAGATCACTAAACAACCAAAATCCTTTAGTGCCTTTTTTACTATAGATGTATATTTGGTTGGGCCCAACCATGCTAACCTAACTTGATACGATTTTCCAAGCTGTGCTGGGTCATTCCTTGGTGGAACCAAGTTGTGTTGGCATAGCCTAGTATGAGAATGCATGCCAATACAAGCACAATTGGGATTTTTTAGCCAATTTGGTATATTGTTTTGCTGAAGTTACTACATTTTTATTTTTTACAGCTTATCTTTTTCTTGCTGTCTATTAGTAATTTTACAGTATCCTCTCTATATATTTTCCAAGTATTGTTAACACCTCACCATTAAGATATTTTCACTCTGAACCTAAACAAAAACATTACCATTATCAAAAAAAATTATTTCACAATCCAATATTAATACCATTTTGACCAGTTGCCAAGAGATCGGCCATTTTCTGTAGAATATATTATACTTGCATCATATTGACTCCACATAAGTCATCACATACATTACTCTCAAGTTCTGCTCTCATATATGAGACCTTGAGGTGTCTCAAGGACTTCACAATGGAATCTAAATTTTAAGAGAATTTCTTGACTACCAAAGAGAATAAAATTTGATGTTCTCTCTAAAGCTCAAAGTTCATGAAATCAATATCAAAGTTGCTATAGCATCATTACATCTAAATAAGTAAACATCAGCTAAAAATTCAAAACAAAATCATTGCAAAATGATTACATTTTATTAGTATAACCTGGTTTTCAAAGAACCTCTTTGTTTGCATTTTGGATCATTTTTAGAGTCAATGGGGAATACCGATTGAAAATAAAACACCCCCTACAAGATTTGTTTTTCATTCTCTTGAAAAATAATAAAGGGCTACCATCCTTATGCAGTATCATGCACTGAAAAAACTGAAAAAAGGGACTCTTAATCTACATTCGTGTAGAGCACACTGACAAAGTTATTATAGGACCCATCTATTTGTTTTTTATTTTCTTTACAAAATAAAGCATGCCATGCAAATAGCATTTCATTATTAGTAGTCAATGTATCTTTATTTGATCATGTCATTTATTTATTTTAAATTCATAGCGTTTTCCAAAAATTCTATTTAAACCCTTATTTTAAAAATTTCTTTAATTTCCAATTTTATGATGCTTTCTTTCCATTTTTACAACATTGGTTTAAATTAATCAAGTTTTGGACCAAAAAGACTAAGATCAACTACCAATATCAACTTCCATTTAAGCATTTTATCATTTTATGTCTAAGTTGCTATGGGCTAGTTGGATCTAGGTTAACACAAATGTTGCAAAGCATGAACCAATAAAAAATGCAGAAACTAAATTATACACTCAATGAATGGAAGCCACTTCTTAGATTCCACATCGTCTAGTTGCGAACGTGGGTTTTTACAGAGATGTTAGACACCCAAATGAAAGAAATTGGAACATCACAAGGTTTAATCACAAATTTTACAAATTAAAGTAGCTGTGTTGACTAAATAAAGATTATGATCAACTACTATTACCAATATCAACTTTAAGTTAAGCATGTTATATCTGGTTGTTGAATTTGTGATTGGCAAGGATCGAAAGGGCCTATGTTGGTAATTGTTACAGAATCAAGCACTAAATTTTACTTGCTATCTTTCATGCTTTAATGGAACAGACTTTAATAACACCATGTAAAGAAGGCACTAAAAATAATACATGATGTCGAACATGCTAGTTTCCATTCTATAAAATCACAAGTTCGATTGTTCCCTTCTCACACCACATTGTGCACACCTATAACAAATTAATACGACGACAAACTAATTAATACGAGGACGTCATAAGAGAACATGCTTTGCAATCGCTATTGTAGTTTTTCATCGCGTAAATTCAGCATAGAAAAGTTCAAACCGTCTACACATGGCGCCCAAAATTTGATGCAATGATGCATATCCAATACTCCAGAGGAGATACGTTAAAAATAATTAAAACGCAATAATAGGAACGGGCCAAGTCGGGAAACCTCGTTCTTCTGGCGTGATAGCAACTGAGATCCCTATACCGGTCTTCTTTCCTTTCTTCGGTTAATGTTGTGTTCACTGGATGCTCTTGATGCCGATGCTTAAACCCTACCGCCCAATCCATCTCCTCCTCTGCTGTGAGCCTCCCAATCCCAAACCTTATCGATGCATGTGCCATGTCCTGCGACACCATGGACCCTCCGCATGCACATAAGACGGCTCCAAGCTAGCAGCCGGCAAGCACTCCCACTCACACTGCCACCTCCTTGAGCCTCATCGAAAGATTCTCGCCTTCAACACATGCAAATGAAAATTTCAAATTTCCAGGGTGCCTGGTCTCAACACTCTCATTGATCACAAGTTTTGCAACCCCCTCCAACGTCGTCTGAATCCCATTCAGAAGCCGTTCTCGAAGTCCCGAAATCCACTCATCTCTTTAGTAGCCAACTTGCTCGCCGCCTCCATAACGACTGCCAACGGTGTCGGCACCGTCCAAGGCCACTCGTCGGTAATCTACTCGGATGCCTCGGCCTGGTCCAACGCACCGACCAGAAAATTATTTTTTGATAAATTTGAAAAATAATTTTTTTAATTTTTTTTTCCTAGAAAAATATTTTTCAAATATTTACACGATTGATAGAAAATAAAAAAAAATTATGATATATTGTAAACTTATATAATATCATAAAATTTATCAAATATTATATAACGAATGAACAACATAATATTATACAATTCAAATATATCAATACATTTATATAAAATACTTTAATTATAATTTCTTTTAAAGAAATACATTTAGATATACTTTTATTGAAAATTTCAACACAAAAATCATAACTTAACAAATAATACAGTGTATACATATTGAAAAATAAATAATTATAAATGTATGATATACCTATTTGACAATAATATATTTATTTAATAAATAATAGTAATAAACAATTTACAATAAAAATGATATCAAAATTAGATCGGCAAAAGTTAAGAGTTAGATGTAAAATGTGCATGAGAGAGAGAAGAAGGGTTAGGAAAAAAAAATTCAAAAAGTTTGCGAAATTGCGATCTAAAATTTTTTCCCACGTAATATAAATATTTATTACAAATAGGAAAAAATATTTTCTCATTTTTTGAATATACAAATGCTAAGAAAATTAGAAATTTTTTCCAAATTTTCAGGAAAATCTTTTCCTTGCACATCCTTGCACATTGACACCGTGATTTTGAACTTGAAATCTCGACGAGTTCAATATTGAATAGATTTTAGGGTTTTCAGACTAATAATTTGGCTGCATCGAGTAAGCCTTGCAGAATTACTTGAAAATTAAATTAAACATAAATACATTTCTATAAGTAGACTTATTTAGGTAGAATGAATAGATGAGAAGTGAAAGAATTTGCAGAAAATGAATTTTCATATCTAAATTAACAAAAATTGACATCTTGCTTTTCAACATATTGGGATAAAAAATTGACATCTTTCTGCGACATGCACATGAACTGCCTTGACTATTCCAATATCAGATGGTAAGCATCCATATCTACCACATTACAAAAGACATTATTATATATCCATGTACCGTTGGCTAATGGACATCTTGGTAGCCATTAGTATCAAATCTTATTTTAAACATTGTTATGATTTAGATTTCATTTAAAAATTATTCCTTCATTCAACTTGTGAACAAGGTCTGACAATAATCAATTAACAAGAACTAAGCTTTAAAGAGACACATGGCACGTCAGTAAGTGTCTTGCAGGAGGTGAGGGTGCCAAGCACCTTCTCGAAGTTCATTGTAAATGAGACTTAAACTTGCACTTTTCTACCAATGTTGTTGTTTGGGTTGGTAATGTCAATCCAAAAGTTGGAAACCACCTTCACTCTTGAGTCGATATTGTGGAAGGTTGGAACAATTAATTGGATTGTGCAGTTGATTTCTTGATATCTTACCTACTCTTTTGAACTTTACCTCCTCAACTTGTCTTCCATTCTTGCTGGTCTTCTTTTCCTTGGTTTCTTCTTGTTTTTACTCGCTGAGTTGGTTGTTATTGATTTCTAATTTGTTGTTATTAATTTTTTATATATATTAATATATCTTTAACTTTAAAATAAACATCCTACGTCAAACGGCATTTCAGTTGAATGCGCCTAATGAATAAAATAACGACCATCAAGGTCGGTGATTTGCTTCTTCTGACAATGACCAGGTTTTGAAAATTTGGTAGGAAATTAACCCTTTACGTGTTATTTTACAAAATCCATAACATTAATGTATTTTCTCAGACACACGTAACTATTCAAGTGTTTGGTTAACTGAAGCTTGTTTAATTACCACCGTATCTCACATTCAAAATTGGCCAGAACCGCAAGTCAAAAATACCTACCGCAAAAAGAAAAAAGTCATTAGTTTGATTGGCGATTGTCGCGTCTGTGATGGCAGCAGATACTGCATACTGGAACGCTTTTCAAAAACCTTGGTTTGAAAATGGTCGGTGAAGAAAATATTGGAAACTTATTCTTAAAGAAAGGTAAATAATATCTTCCCAACTTTTGATCTGATTTTAAAATAAAAAAATTTAAGATTCGTTTATTTATCTTATTTTAATTTTAATTTTAATAATAGTAAAGAGTTAAAATTAAAAATAATTTCATAAATGATAATAAAATTGTATAATAAATTATAAGATAAAAATTTATATATAAAAAGTTATACGATGACAATAACACATAAAATTTTTGTGTTGAATTTAAATTAAAATTAAAATTAAGAAAACAAATAAGACGTAGATGTTAGTATTTTTTCAAAAATATTTTTTGACGAATTTTTTTTTTTTTGAAAAGTTTTGGATAGAAAATAGATGACTAATGCAGTTTAACAAAGATTACTAAATGTTGCATTTAATGTAAACTTTTTCAACTTCGAAAGTAAAGAAAAATAACTTTAGGAGTTATATTTATCAAATAAGAAAATGATTTATATTTGTAATATTTATATTTATTTTAATATTTAAATAAAATATATAGAATAGTAGAATTATATTTTTTAATATTGATACGATGGAAAGTTATTATGAAAAAAAATATATTAAAAAATCTTACGCTATAAGATAATTACAACAAGACTGTGAGAGCGATGAGCAAACGAAGCCAAAGACTTAAAAGGTAGAATGACAACATCCCTACACAAAAGAAAATTTGTAAGAACCCAACGTCCCAACTTAATTACAAAGAGATAAAATTAAGAGAAATTTTGTAAATAAGTTGAAGTTAAGAGAGCTGCAATAATTACAAAGTGAAAATTTATATATAAAAATTTACGTAAGATTAAAATTAAAATTGCAATTAAGATAATAAACATGATCTAAGGCTTCCACAGCGTCTACCTAACTACCTCCTACCGGCTTATCTTGCAGATTGAGGCAGCCAAAAAAATTGAGAAACCTGCTCGATCGATCGACTCGTCGAGAGCACCAACAGAGATAGCAATGGAGGTGTTATCATCAAAATGAGGGACACAGGTAGAGGAGGGATTAACCAACTTCAAAAATGAAACGATCAAGATTAATATGCATATTACTAAAAATCACTTGATTCCTTCAAATACAAAGGTAATAAAAGAACGCAACGATCACAGAGCACTGGAAGTTGAAAGAAATGCAAAGAAGACAGTCATGCACATCAAAACTGAGAAAGGAAGAAAGATCGGAAACAGGAGACGAGAAGTGAATCGTAATCGTGTTCAACCAAAAATTCTGAGCAAACGGGCAGTGAATGGTAATTTCGTTAGCCAGTCCACAGAGGAGGCAAGTCAGACCTCACCATCACCATGCCAGCCATCGGAGGCAAGATTTCTTCCGGTCAGCACTTTGTTATTAATCACCAACCAAAGAAAATGACTTAAAATTTTGTTTTTTTCTTTACTTTTAGTTTTTAAAAGTATTCTTAATTTTATAATAATATGTATATTTTTTAATTTACTCTTTTTATTATTAAAATTATTATTATTATTTTTTAAAAAAATATTATTTTTTTTATTCTTAAAAATTGAAAGTAAAAAAAAAACGCTCCAGACAACCATGAGAAGCGGTGTCTTTGCAAGTGGAGACGGATCGTCAATACTCCGTCGACGAGTTACTTCCGGCACACGCCATCGATCAAAGATGCGTGCATTAATTGGTATCTGTCGTTAATTAGTGTTTGTCTTTATTTAATATTTGGAATTTGGTAAAGTAAAACGTACTTTTTAAAAAATTATATAATTTATAAAGTAAATTTTTATATAATATTTTAATATATAATATTATAAAGACATAGTATTTATAATGTACAGTAAAAAAATAAAAATATATAGTATTTATAGTTATAAAAAATACATCCTTAGTCTATACACTTGTTTGTTATTATTATTTTTTGTGAATTAAAAGTCTTCCGTCTCGATATACTTATCATTACAAGTAATGTTTATTTTCGATTTTATTATTATAGAGTTAACTTTAAGGATGGTAAAGAATTAAAGTATATTTAAGTTATATAGTAAATTATTATGTAATAAAAATTTGTATAAAAAATATATAATAATGATGACATATAAAAATCTCTATAAAATTAAAATTGAAACTCTTAAACCTTATTTGTTAACAAAAATATAACTTTAATTTTAATTCTAAAAAATAATAAGTTTATAAATAATATTAAAATTATATAATAAATTATAATAACCACAAAATTACTTTTTTCTACTTTTAATTTTTAAAAATACTCTTATTTTTATGTTGACATTTATATTCATCAATCTACCTTTTCTATTATCAAAATCACTTTTTTTTTAAATTATTCAATTAAAAATAATCTTTTCTCGTTCTAAACGAATGAAGTTGGTAAACAGGTTTATTTGTTTGGACATTTTTACGAAGTAAATTAAATTTTATAATTTACGATAAAATATATGATTTATGATAAAAAAATTAATATTATTAATTTAATTTTATAAATAATAAAAAATATAAAAAGTATTTAATAAATATATAATAAAAAAATATAATTACACAGTACCAAATCGCAAAGACAAACGATGTCGAATACACTAAAACAAAAGGTTAAAGGTATGAGTGGTGGACTGATGACACTTATTAATTACACGACAGCTGTAATCGCGTCCTCTGCAACAAACAATTCACAAGGCACTTTTATTACTTGTGTACGATCGTCTTCCGACGCCAGCGCAAAGCAGCGGCGGGGCGGATATGTTTGGGATCGGCGATACTCCGTTGTTGCTGTTCTTCTTGTTTGTGTTCTGGCCATGGAATCAACGGTTCCAAGCGAGCTCGGACAACACGTCCTTCACCTACAACGGCTTCGACGCCGGCAGCTTCGATCTTTCCGGCTGTGCCACCATCAACAAGCAGAACGGGAGTCTCCTCCAGCTCACCGACTTCAACCACCGCTGCAATGGTCTGGCCTTCCGTTCCATCCCCGTCGGTTTCGGAAGCGACCCACGGCGAGGCCAGCCCCTCTCCTTCTCCACCAATTTCGTCGTTGCCATCGTTCCCAAGTACGACTCCGCAATCTCGTTTGGGATGGCATTCGTTGTTTCCCCGTCCAACCATCTTCAGCCGAGTAGCAGTCCTCGTTTCTTCGGCATCTTCAACTCGACCAACAACGCCAGTGCCTCCAACCACATACTCGCCGTCGTCCTCAACGAGGTCAGGAACAGCAGAGTCGCAGTCCTCGTCAACGGTGCGGCTCCTCAAGTGTCGAAAAGAGCCGCTTACTACGAAGAGGGGCGTTTCAAGAACATTTCTTTCGCCAGCGACAAAATTATGAACGTCCGGGTGGACTACGACGCCAAGGATATGGAAATAAACGTGACCATGTCTCCGTTCCGCAAGGCAAATCTTATCGGTAACCGCCCCTTTTTGTCAACCAAGATCAATCTCTCCGACGTGATACAGGACACCATGTACATGGGTTTCTCTGCCGTCATCGGTAGCGCCCCGACGTCGCACTTCGTCCTTGGGTGGAGCTTCCAACTGAACGGCAGAGCTCCACCGCTCGACCGTTCCAGACTTCCGGTGAAGCAATTGCCGAAGACGACCACACACGGGAAGCCTTCCGTTCTCACGATATTGATACCTTTGCTGTCGTCTCTGGTGGTACTTGTGGTCGTCGCCGGCGTCGTCCTGGGGGTGAGAAGAATGACCAAGTTTGCGGAAGTTATCGAGGAGTGGGAGCTGGAGTACGGACCTCATCGGTTTTCCTACAAGGACCTGTACATGGCAACCAAAGGCTTCAAGGACAAGGAGTTTCTCGGGGCCGGAGGGTTCGGTAAGGTGTACAGAGGAGTCCTGCCCAAATCGAAAAGCGAAGTGGCCGTCAAGAAAATTTCACACAACTCGAGACAGGGGATGAGGGAATTCGTGGCCGAGATCATCAGCATCGGTCGGCTCCGGCATCGGAACCTGGTGCCACTCCTCGGGTACTGCCGCCGCAAGGGCGAGCTCCTCTTGGTCTACGACTTCATGCCCAACGGCAGCCTCGACAAGTTCCTCTTCGACAGACCCAAGGCGAAGCTCGACTGGAACCAACGGTTCCATATCATCAAAGGCGTCGCGTCGGGACTGCATTACCTGCACGAAGGGTGGGAGCAGCTCGTCATACACCGAGACGTGAAGGCTAGCAACGTCCTCCTCGACGGCGATCTCAACGGTAGACTGGGAGACTTCGGCCTCGCGAGGCTATACGACCACGGGACCAACCCACATACGACAACCCACTTGGTGGGCACCATGGGGTACATTGCGCCGGAGCTAACCAGAACCGGCAAGGCCACGGCCTCGACTGACGTGTTCGCCTTCGGCCTCTTGCTCCTCGAGATTTGCTGCGGGAGGAGGCCGATCGAAGCACACGCACCGAACGACGACACCATCACGACGGATTGGGTCCTGAAGAACTGGACAAACGGAAACTTGCTTTCTTCCGTGGATCCGAGTTTGGAAATGAACTACGCGGCGGAGGAGGTAGAGTTGGTGTTGAAGCTCGGCTTGCTCTGCTCCCACGGGGTGGAGAACGCACGGCCAACCATGAGACAGGTGCTGCAGTTTCTGGAAGGGGAGCATCCGCTGCCGATGCTGTCGGCGACGTACTGGAGAGACGAGGTGACGTCGGTGCGGAGGAACGAGGGTTTCGACGAGTACATGAGGTCCTACTCCTTGTCGACCGTCGCCACGGCCACCAGCTCGATGTTTCTATCGGGCGGACGGTGATCGGCCTCGGTTTGTACTTGTTTTGAAACAACGGAATAATAAGGTTTGCAATGGTTTTTAATATACAAAATATTATATTTAAATTAATAATATAATAAAAATAAAGATTTTTACCGTAGTTATTAAAGAAAAAAATAGAAAAAAAAATGTTACTTAAAAAATCGTAAATTTTAAATTCATTTAATCTAGTGACTTTACTGAATAAAGTAAATGTGTCTGTTCAATTCCAACTTATATTCTTTCACTTAAATGGGTTGTGAGATCAATCGCATCATTTGTTGTTGGGTAACAACAATGGACACTGTAGAGTGTGATGCTCTCCGTCCGGTTTCTTTGGTGGTAGGGAGCTGAAAATGTGATCGTCTATTCTACTTTGGGTTACAACAAGCGTTGAGTTCCGATTATTCAATTGATGGAACAAATATATTCTTGAAAGAGATTGTAAATGGAGTGCAATTTAAGTGAGATGTCGATATGAACTCCGCACTCACTTATGTCAATGCATCTATTGGCTCCCCAACTGTACCCTAATCTTAGGCCAATTGAAGTGGTTGAGAGGGAGAAAGTTTAATTTCTCCGATCTTCTCCCTATCTCCCCATCTACATTCTTATTGGTTTCATTTGAAAACAAAGTGTTTAACTTCAGTAACGGTTAAAAGCTGAAATTGAGAGTAATTTTTGAAACATTAAATTAAAAGTTTGTATATGAAAATTTATATGATAAACATGTGTAAATTTATGAAAAGTTGAAACTCCCTATTCTTAAACGAAGCTATAAAAATCATGATTACCATACACTTCTCTTGACTGTTTTTGTAAAGACATAACAGCTATAGTTTAAGGATATACAAGCTGTTTCCAACTTTTCTAAAGGTATCCAAGAAAAAAGCCCTCACCAATTTTGTGTCCATTGCATACTGCATCCAATGATCTCGAAAGCAAAAGTTAAACAGATTAACATAAATGGCATGTAGTTTTATAAGCAAAAGACTTGAAAGTAGGATCTTTCTATTACATTGACCAAAAACCATTATAGAACTTTCAGATATTCAGCTGCTCCAATGCATTACAAGACTTCTACCTACAGGAAGAGAAAAAATACAGATGCCATTCCTAGCGGGTATGCTTGAGAAAAGCCGTGGCAAACAACATTAACAAGCTTACCTACTTGCTGCATACTTCATCTTGAAATGCAGGTGATGCATTTATTCTGCTGCAAATTCTTCAACCTTAGTCTTAGTTTCTGTTTCTGGTAAAGTCAAAAGGTCTGTGCGAGCATCATTCTCCTCTTCTGTGACTGTGTCCACCACCTTAGCCAATGGATCATTGGAATCAGCTTTAACTGCATTGTGACTCTTACTAGCATTCTCATCATCGGTATTGGCTGAAGATAAGGAAGGGTTCTTTTCTACTTTCTCATCCCCATCAGTTGGGTTGGAATTCACAGTCCGCTCAATCGAAATATTAGACTTGGAGCTGCCATTAACAGTTGTGTTATACACTTTCCATGTTCCAGTTACTACCCTTCTTGTCCAAATTTGATCTGGACCTGAAGCCGTGCCTGTAGTTGAATTCTGCAAAGGTGAGCTATCATTCTCGGAATTAGAAATGTCAGTGGAATTATTTTCTACTTGTATCAAAGCAAACTGGGGTTCTGCGGTTGAATTAGCTTGATTTACCACAAGGTTGTGATGGTCGGTTAAAATCAGGTTTTCTTGGACCTCTGTCTCATGCTCCCCATCCGAAAGAGAGGTATTGTTCATATACGTGTCATTAGATAAATGGATCTCACTTTTTTCTACAGGAACACCAAATTCATCAAGCTTGGTATTGTTCATGGACGTGCCATTAAATAAATGGATCTCACTATTTTCTGTGAGGACACCAGATTCATCAAGTTTGAGACCATCCACAGTTCCAATTGTGTTGTTATTTACATCTGGGTCCTTCTCTATGTTCTCAATTTGCTCTTCAATATTATTTCTAGTTTCAGATTCGGTGATCTCAGCAACTCGGACAACAGCACTTGAAGCATCATCTCCTTTGTAATGTTCTTCCCTTGCCTCTTGAATGTTTGCTTCCATGTTATCCCGTTCTTCGATGGTTGATAGACCCTGTTCATCAGATTCACCTTCCTTCTCTTCATCATGTGTTTCCTCACCATGCTCTCCCTCTTCATCAGCTCCCTCTCCCTCCTGATCATTTTCATCAATCTCATCTTCTACTGCATCCTTGGCTTCTTCCTCATCACCCTCTTGAAGTCTATTTTCTGCTTCTTCTTCTGCATCTTCATTTCCTTCATCATCACCGTGTGTTTCAGAAACCAAGTTTGTTTCTATTGCAACCTGAGGGAGGTCCTTTCTACCAAATCTCAAGTCATCGGAATGACTATCCTCAACTACAGTTGAAATCTTAGTGTTCCGCTCTTCTAAGGTCCTTTTCTTGTCATGATAATGTTTCACCTGATACAGTAGCCAAATACAAACAGCCACCAGTACAAACACTTGAAGGGCATGTTTGACCTTGAACCCTTTTGTTCTTTGATTCCTGCTGGATGATTGCTTAAACATGGATGACAATGAAACAAAACTCCTTATTCAGAAAATAACCAGCCAACTCCCCTTACGTGTAAACAGACCTCTGCATGATTAGAAAAAGAAGAAAAAACTGAGTTACGAGTGAAGATTGCAATTGCATAAAAGATACACCCATGACAAACTAAGTAGAATCCTGGCACAATAGCAAGGAAAGAAATGAAAATCAAGAAGGCCATGTACAAATATAGGTACCAAAATAGCAGAATCTTGACCAAACCCTTCAAATCTGAATCCCACTGGCTACGATCTTGATTTCGCGGTATCACTCGTTCAGTCTGAATCTTAACTCGGAAAAGAAGTGCAAAATATCATTCCTAGAAACATTATCGAATCATTCCTTTTATTCCAGCGGCGGGTAACAAACGAAACGAACCAAGGTATGCCAACATTATTATGTTGAATACTTGAATCCCTCAACTCAAAACCAGCAAGGCGCATCACCAAATCAGCACACCTTTTGCCCAACGCCCCCCCGCCCCTCACCTTCTGCAACAAACACTCCCTCAGAACCCCACAAGAAAAACAGATCTACCCAACAACACGATCCCCCATAGCATTCATCCACATCTCAGCATGCAAATAACAAGACCACGAAAAAAGGAGGAATCGACCCATTTCAAAAAACCGCAGAAATGATGGAATCACAAAGGAAACCGGCGGATCCAATCCAAGGCAAGCCATTGTG
Organism: Amphibolis antarctica; assembly: GCA_024699675.1. NCBI lineage: Eukaryota > Viridiplantae > Streptophyta > Magnoliopsida > Alismatales > Cymodoceaceae > Amphibolis > Amphibolis antarctica. The sequence goes on from JAMKPZ010002763.1 coordinate 40,550, forward strand.
AAAAGATTGGACAAATTACCTGACATGAAGGGGTGAAGTACGAGTCCAACCCTTGGGGCTCGAGTAACGTGCAGAGCAGCAAGAAGGGGAGGGAGGAGGCGAACGAGAGGGCGCTACTTCTGTATCAGTCGAATGGAAAGGCCCAGGCTCCAGTTCCACTTGGAGGGCTCCCTCTCGAACCATTTTGCGTACCCTCTTTTCTCCTTTTCTTTGTGTGCAGGTTTTTTTTTAATAGACTACGTAAAATTTGATAAAATAAATTATCAAAAAGTTATTTATTGGTTAAAATTAAATTTAGTGAAATTAAATTTATAATTTATAAAGGTATCTGTGTATCTTGTAAAATTTAATAAAATTTAAAATTTTAATATTTATATATATAATAGAATTAAAAAAAATTAAATTTATTTTTTAATTTAAAAATAGTAAAAATTTAATATATTTTAAAATTTAATTATTCATAAAATAAAATTTTTAAAAGATATAAATGTTACACGATATCCCTACGAAGAGAAATTTTGCTTGATTCGTGATGAAAGAGGTTAGAATTGACTTCTTTTATATGAATTCATTTTAATTTCATAAAATAATTAAATTTTATTAAAAAAAATCTATACAAATATCTAAACTTATTCAATTCTTCTCAATTTTATATACACAAATCCTTTTAAGTATTAAAATACTGTAAAGATAAAAATACGATAATTTGGAAGATCTATTAGAAAACATATAAAGAAAGAAATATTTAAAATTAAGCTTCTTTGCCTTCATTAAGGACGCTCGGTCGTCAACATCGTTGTTATTTTATTTAAAAAAGGTAGTTATAGGTAATACAATCTTGCGCATTAAGTAAAGTTTACGTAGCTAACATGTTAACATCGATAACATCAATAGAATCGGAAATTTTATTAGTTAAATAATCTAACTAACATAATAAAAATAAAAACCTCAAAAATAAAAGAGTCAAAATTTATATGATTATTGTTAAAAACAATAATATTTATACACAATTAAGGGTCCATTTGTGCATTCGGTAAATTAAAGAAAAGTAAAATTTAGAATGGTCGTTTGTGTATCCAATAGAAAATCTAGAAAATTCATATTTTTACTTTACTTGTTTGTACATACATAAGAAATTAAAGAAAATTTTCACATAAATTTCACCTACATAGTTAATAGTTTTAAAAAATAAGTTTAAAATATTCAAAATTAAATATTCAATTATTCGACTGCAAAAGTAAAGAGCAATTTTCATAGTATTCAATATGTAAAATAAATCTTTCATTTGATTTTTATGATTTTTTACCTCGCAGAAAGTAGTTGTAATGAACAAATTTTTGTAATAAACAGTAAACTGTAACAAATGAGTAACGAAAGTAGACAAGCAACAAAAGTGAATGAGGAAAGTACAGGCAGACAAGTGGTGAAGACAAAGGCAGATGAGTGGCTTTGGTAGTTGCAAGTACGATATTTAACAATCAATTGCAAACTTGAGTGCGACGACTTTAATTTTTTTGAGATGAGTAAAAATTTCTGAGGAGGAAAGAAAGTAAATAGGGAAAATAATCCTTTTATATTATCAAAAAAATTTCAATTTTTTTTGAAATTTCCCGTTTTTACGGTTGGTTGATTTTTTCTGATAAAAAATTATTAACAACTTTTTAAAGTGGTATTCACGAGTGCATACTAGGGTACAATGGGAAATAACTTTTTTTAACTCTAATAATTAAAGTTAAAATTGGAGTTAATTTTACAAACGAAATTATAATTGTATAATAATTTATGTGATTAAAGTTTACATGTAGAATCTATGTAATAATAATAATTGTGAGAGTATTTTAAAAGTTGAAAAAATTGAAAACAAATAAAGCTTTAGTTTTGTTCGTGAATATAATTATTTTTTTCAAATATTTAAGTAAACAATTGTAAATATTAAACATGAACCTTAAATATTAATTCAAATTGTAATTTTTCGTTGCATGTATTAATAATGAATAACTAAAATTAGATTTTAACTAATATATTTTTTCACACGAGTCCAGCATACATTCTACACAGATTTCACTTGTGGTGGTTTATACGTTTTAATTAAATTTGACTATGAATGCTGAAGACACGTTAAGTAGATATTATTACCACCAAATAAGGGTAATTAAATAGTTTTACAAAGAGGAATCTTATTATATCTAATTTGTTCATGCATTCAAAGGTTCACGAAGTTATCGAAAAAAAAGAACAAATATTTAGTACTAATGGATTAAGTAAAGAACGAACGAAAGAAATTATTAATAAAATACATGAGTAACAGAAATTATGCTATTTATGTGAATAGTAGAAATGGATGGAATTCAAATTTTGTTAAAGGAAATATGTGAAATGTTACTTTTGACAATGTTGGAATATATTATTGTACTATATTTTAAAGATGTCAATTAAATTGAGTTATCTCGGTATTGTCTAATTTTTTCACAGTATTATTCATGTCGGGTTGTACTTTGCACGATTTTTTTTGACCCTGGGTTTAATTGGATTGTGTCGGTCAACCATGTTGTCGATTGTGTCGAATTATGTCGATCGTGTCTATCTAGTTTTATTTTTTATTTTGTTAAATAATTAATAAAATATTAGTATTATATATTTATATAATTATAATAAGTTTAATATAAATCATCTAAGATGAGATTTTAAACTACCAATTTACATACAATTTATATAACTTAACAAATATATCATTATGTTTATGAAAAAAATTACAAACGTTATTTTAATACAAAATGTACCAATTTGACTTACAAATAATTTAGAAAAATTAAAAAATTACATTACATAAATAATAATTAATTAACATAAAATTATATTTACATTATTGCAATTTGAGAAAAAAATGAAAATTTTCATTTATAAATTAAAATTATTAGAAAATTCTTCTATCAAACTATCTAATTTTTTTCAAGAAACTAAGTAAGTTCGCAATCTTTTATACAAATCAAAGTTTCTAGTATATCTCCCTTTAACTTTGATCTTCTATCATCAAGTACACTACACTAATATTGAAAACTTGTTCATATATTACTAAAAATACTAAAATTATTAGTAAATCTTTTGTCATGTATGATAAAATTAGAAAAATCAAAGTTTATTTTTTCCATCAATCTATCACATCAAAGGAAATTATATTTGAATATTCATTCCATAGATATTGATGATTGATGATATTAAAAGAATTTATTTCAACCTATAAACTATCATATGTGAAGAATGACTTGAATTGTGTCATTTGTGTCAATTAAATTCGTGCTGTGTGATACCATGTTAGTCAAATTATATCGTTTACCGTGTTAGGTCGTGTTAACATGATTTAACCTAGTCCGATTGACACCTCTATTATATTTGATTAATCTAGGTTTACTTTTATTGAAATCGTTTTATATGAAAATAATAATAATTATTTTTATATAAAAATAATCTTTGTAGAAGGTAATTATTATTTCGGATTAAAATTCCAATTTAATGATATTAATATATAAGTTAATTCAAGTTTGATTATTTTAATTCTCATCAATTTCTTTGCCTCAAATACTCAAAATTTAAAATTTATCACTTTTAAATACACGTACAAACGCTTCAAAAATTCTACATTTTGCTGTCATTTTCATTTTTCATAAATTTTAGATTTATTGATTTTTTAATGAAATGGTTGTAATTCAATCAATTTTATTAGAAAAGGTAATTATTAGTATCAACTGTAAATTTGATTTTATAAATGACTATATATATATATATTTGTACACAGCATGTATATCTCAATAATATTAAATGGTTATAATTCAATCATTTTTTTAAAAGTACTCATCTAATTAACTTTAAATGGTACCTGTTATTAAATCATATATTTTACACCATACATAAAAACCTACTATCAAATTTATTATAAGTGCTTGCGGTAAAACTGTACTCTAATTTTTTACTTTTAAAGGACGTGAACTCAAAAATTCACGGCAAAAGAATAAAAATTTTACTGTAGTTTTTAGAAGAAAAAAAATTTATTTATAAAATAAATTTTATATAATTTTTTTAATATTATTATCGTCATATATAGACTTGTCAATCCTGCCGTGTCGGCCCGGTATGACACGAATTTTGTGTCAGCACGGCTCGTGGCACGAAAAAACACTATTCATGCTAGTTAATGGCACGAGTTTGACCAACACGATTCTTCCCAGGACCCGGCATTACGACCCGACGACCAACCCAATGACCCGACAGCCAATTCAAGACTCAGCAGACCGTCTCCCTCGCCGGTCGCACGACCTGTTCACGGTTCACCGCCCTCCCTCCCACGCAACCGTTCAACCCACGGTCCCTGCCGGCCTTCCCCTTCGGGCGGGACGACAGGACCCAGCACTGCGAGCCGGCTACCGGCCCAATGACCCGGCAACCGACCCAATGACCCGACGGCTAACCCAGACATAGTTCCCCAGCCCACCCGCCCGTGCATATGATCGTTCAAGTGTTCAACCATCAATATTTAAATTTAATTCAACATTCAAGTATTCAATAACTTAATAAATGAGACAATCAGACAACAATGTATATAATTAAATTAAGTTTTTATTTATTAATGAATTACATATTTTATATTTACATTATTACAAATTTACAATTACATTTAAACAAATTTTACA
>JAMKPZ010002764.1:0-43417 GCA_024699675.1 Amphibolis antarctica
GATTGAAAAGTGAGTGTTTTAAAATATTTAATGAAAATAACTTTTCAGTAATCGGTTAAAAAATATCCACAAACATCTTTCAAATTTAATCACCGTATTGCTAATTAATGAAAAATTAATTATATACACGTGAATGAATTGTTTAAGTTAAAAGAGAGAGTGTTTTTAAATTTCAGTTGCAACATGAGAGAGAATGTTTTTAAATTTCACCTGCCGATGAGAGAGACTGTTTTTAAATTTTAGCTGTTGTAGGAGAGAGTGTGTTTTTAAATTTCACGTACATGAGAGAGTGTGTTTTTAAGTTTTTCAATTTCAACCGTCAATCTCACGATCGACGGACACCTACAGAAGTGACTTCTGTAGGCGCCTACAGAACTCGTGCCCTCTAATATCAATAGCATATATAGCTATATATTTCAAGAATTATGTATATTTCACTAGTATTACATCAAAAATATTCATGCTTAAGTTTCTTTGCATTTAAAATTATTAGAATACCTAAAACATATATTTTATTAAATAGGGAAATCTAATCTGGTTTGGCAATGCAGCACTTTTGAACTATTTAAAATGTCTGCTCCCAATCTGGCTTGGCAATGTAGCACTTCAGGTTCTGACAGCAAATCATAAGATGAGAATACCACTAGTTTATTGGTTCTTTGAGAAGGAGTCCCCTATTTGCATCGGGGGTTGTACCATCAAGCCTCCTGTAGCACATCAAAGGTCAAAAAGGGTCATCTCTTGCATGGAAGGTCCCCACACGAGCTTGCTCAACCCCCATTTCCTCAATCCCAAAAGATCTAGCACATCCAACATATCTTCCAAAATGTGTCATGCTGCAACTAGTGTGCATTGGGTTGATCTTGAAAAGAGGCATTAAAAATGGAAAGAGGGGGTTATCAAAAATGAGTCAATGGCATTTTTTGTAAGTAAAACCTGATTTGATTGTAATATTGGAGACTTGACATGGTTGTACCTGCGAATCTTCAAGTTTTACATGCAAACTTTCAAAAGTTGACATGACACAAGCTCAAAAAACTGCATTTTTTAGCTTCTTGGCTTTCAACTTTTAAGGGAATTTTGGACAAAAAAGCCAAAATTCAAGGACATTTTTGTCATCGTTTACACTTAATGGCTTCATGTCAAAAACACACTACTCTAAGCTAGAAAAAAACATTACCAAATAGCCCATGATCAAATTGATTAGTAGGAAAACATAAGCGTTTCCTTGTATAGTGGAATAAACAGTTATCAAACCATATCTAACAATATTCTGAATATAAGTGCCTAGCTAACAAAGTACAGGTCTAATACACCAAATATCTAATAAATTTCCAGAAATCTTTGCATAAATTAAAAATTCTGTCCTTATATTCATCGATGTAAAACTTTTCATACTCATTACTTGTAACTTATTTTAAATTTACAAATAGATATACAGAAAATATTTCATCTCAAAAATCAATTGATAGTGAACAGAGGAGTTTATCATATACCAATTTAGATTCCATCTTTGCACTCATCAATATGAGACTTTTCACAAAGCAATTTCTAGAAGACTAAGATCACGTGTTTCTCAAGAAATGTTAGGGGATGGGGGGAAGCCTTCGAGAGTCCTTCCTAGGTTGATCAACTAAGGAAGCTAGAATTTTGATTCTTGTCATAGTTTCATAGAGTCCTTACAGAATTACAGTGGCTCATTAGAGGCAACATGACAGCGCATACCATTTGGTGGTAAATTTGGCTCAAAAAAAAAAGCTTGCATTTATAGAAATGAAAAGTTCAACAGAGATGAAATGGTGCTTCAATGTTGGGGTCTCAACAAGCCTTGGGAGGTCTTATGTTCTTCTCTATATTAGATTTTTTTTATGAGAGTTTTTTGTTGCAAATTTTCTGTATTCTTATCATTTTTACCTGGGAAATCTTCCTAATCTCCAAATCCTTGTAGACAAGCCTTATTGGCCAATAAGATATAGCCTATTTCTTCTCAAAAAAAAAATCTACAATGCTGCGTGATCTGTCAAAGCCTTTATTCATTAGAATGAACACTAAAAGATTTTCTCTGCTAAAAAAGATAATGGATATACATAGGAAAAAATATACCAGTTCAGCCATTTTCTTTTATTCTTTGTTCGTACAGGCATCAATGGCGCAAACCTCAATAGTCCTGATTCTACACCTAATTTTATCTTCCAATATCCACGAGGACTTGGGAGGTCTGGAATAAGGGTCCAACGCCTTTGCAGATACCAGTAGCTGAACAAATTCCTCGTGTTCCTTTTCAGACACTTCCTTTGCATGTTTTCTTTTTAGAAGCTCTTCTACCTGCTCATATATAATTTTGTGACAATTAGAAAAAAATAACCTATTCTTAAATGGAATATGATTACACAAACGAAATATTATGTTCAAGAGCCTAAACCGAACCGAAAATGGGGGAGACTCAGAAGTTTCGTAAAAACTAACAATGAAATCAGAAGTTCGAGCCTTCGAGGCCCAAATTTATAAAATCACTGCTCAAAATGAAGATCGGGTGAAAGACTCTTATAAAAACCTATTTGCGTTACGGAAAACAGATTCAGTATTCTGGAACTGAACTCTGTTCCAGACGTGATCTTGAGCATTTAAGGAAAGAAAATCGTATCTGTGCTGCCTTCAGATAGTTGATTAAAAACAAAAAGAAATCGAGGATGAAATCACAAGAGGACGAAACCGCACGAAACACGAAAAAATCTTACTCAAAGAGTATATGTTGTGAAGATCAGTAAAAAAATTAGAACGGAAGGAAAGAAGCGCAGATGTCAAAATAAATCACAACTTCTGTATTAATTATAATCAAGAACACTTCCTCAACAAGAACGGAACAAAATCAACAGTGACTTGAGGATAATCGAAGCTTCCGAAGATTTACTTCAAGAGACAAGAAGCGACTGACCTGCAAGCACAAATTACAGTCAGCAACCAAAGACGTTACAGAGAATAAGATTGTGAGAGGCATTGGAAGTGTGAAGAAATAATGAAATGAGTTCGACTGAAGCTGATCGATCATCAATGTGGAAGAAACAGGGTCAATGTGGAGGGAAAGGGACGAGAAAAAAGGTAGAAGGAAAGATTGAGGAAAACGTGTGGTACATTTGATGTAAAAACTTAACCTGCATCGTGGTGTCACGGCTTGTGAGACGATGAAGTAATGGGAGGAGATCGCGTAACAGCGGATCTCTGGATCCCTGAGCTCGTCGTCTGCATCGATAAACCACCGTCTTGTCATTTCTTCGGGGGACTGAAGGTGGTGATTCTTGAGGGGCGCGGTGACGATTTATATAGACCTCGTTTGATGCCAACGGTAGTCTTGGTTTCTTGCATTTAATCGTTAATTGTATTTTCTTTAACGCTATTAATATCCGGAGTTATTAGTATTTAAAAAAATAATTTTAAAATTATCAGTTATTAATATTTTATGTTAAATTAATTATTACAAATTCTGTAATTTTTTGTGTACAATCTCATCTATTTAAATGAATATATACGTGAGAAAAACAAAAACGTTTTGGCCCTTAAACTTTCTTTCTTTGATTTTGGATTGCTTAATTATATCATAGGTGATATATATACCTGTTCAAAGTAAAATTTAGATTACAATACACCCAAATACAATAGTTCGTATAATAAGGTAAATATTTAGATTATAAACAATAGTATGAGTAACTATTTAGATTATAATACACCCAAATATTTAGATTAATATTTAGAATATGTTTTATCCTACGATATGTTCCTCAAAAATTTAATGCCGCGATTTCCCTGAGAGATAGGCTTTGCGATGTGGCCTGGAAATGTAGAATTGAAAAATCAAACGTCAGAACAAAGTCACGACAGCCACAGAAGGATGTGAGCAGCAGAAATACCACAGGTTCTGCTGATAAAAAAAACATGCTTTATAAGTACAGCGTTCCCCAGCTAGTATGTTCCTGATTAGCAATATTGAGATCTTATAAAATTAAGACATCATCACTAACAGACTAAAATCCTACGTCAATTAGAAACATGGACAACCTCCTAGTCACTACTTTAGGATAAATGAATATAAAAGTGAACTTTTAAAGGCACATGGAACCAACAAGACCAAATATAAACCCTTCCAAACATTTCTGTTAATGATAAAGATGGACTTGTTCCATTATATTTCTGTAGTCCCGCAATTTATTTTCGTCAATGGCAGAAGGGGGTTGAACGGGAGATGATCTTGTCTTGCAGACATGACCCTTTCTCATGCTTTCTTCACCTTAACTTGAGGGGGAAACATAACTCTGAAAGCCCAGGCAGCAAGAATGGAACCAACGAATGGGCAAATCCAGTAGACATAGAATTGCTCCCATGTCAAGTGCCTCTTGTTGATGTATGCCCAGCCGAATGCCTGTTGACATTGAATCCAACTATGTTAAGTTCAATCTAATTAAAAACAACATACCAACTTCAGTCATGGTCAATCCCAGGGAAGATTATAAGAACAACATATCAAACATGCTTCGGTCATGGTCAACCCTGGATGTTGATGTGCTTTTTAATGTTCTATTCCCTGGTTTGACCGAGGAGTTGAGAAGTGGTATTCATGGCTGATGGGGCACTAGTAGAAGAAATTTATAGGCATGAAACTTTTCACAGGGATTGATTCAACCGAAAACATTTCTCCCTTCTTTTTTTGGGCAAAATAGCACAACAAAATACAGGCGTATCCAGCAGATAAGCTGAAATATATAGAACGGAAGGAAAATGAAAGACAATAACAACCTATTCAAATAAGGAGCCAAACAAACGCAACGGCAATGGTAGTATAACATTTCTCACTGCCTTTATAACTTTATTAGCCATCAAAACCAACGAACAAGATAAATAATGCAACTTTTTGCTAAAAACATGTTTATGGTTTAAAAAGCATAAACATGTACGAGTAATTTTAAGAAGATGTAGAAGAATCCATCTTAATTTTTTATCCACTCCGAGCTACCCATCTCCTATGAACCCATCTAATAAAAAACTGTTGAAAAGTCTCCGGACAAAATAAAATGAATGGCTGAATTTTTTAAAGTTCTTTGCAAAACCGTTGCCTAAAAATCAATGGCAAATCAACCTACACTTATTAAGAATCTCTCTATTTTTCAGTCATTTCAAAAATTCTGAAACAACAAAGATGAGTGTTATATAGATGTTCTCCGACGTCTCGCTTTTCAGATAACTAAGAGCCACCTGCCTCTTTTTCAACTGCACAGACAAAGATCTAATATGAAGAAAAAGACAAAGAACCACGTAAAACAACATAGGAAATTTAAAGCAGAGAATAAAAGTATCATTTTAGGCACTGAGAATTTCAAATCTCACTACATATAATGAAAAATAATAGGAAACAGGAAATTTTAAATGGGGTGAAGGGAGGGGAGGTGAATTCAAATAAGGAACCTCAAAGGACATGGGGAATAAAAACTGACTAAAGCATCCAACCAGTTGCGGTACTGAAAATAAAGTAACTTCTAATATCTTAGCCTTTTCCCTACAATATGGCATATGCTGCCTTTAGGCCCAATGAAGAAAACTTCCAAGAATAAATAGTTCTACTCTGATTTTTGATTGGTATAACAATTATGAGCAAGTCAAAAACACAAAAAAAAATTCATAAGAATTTCATTATGTAAATCAGGAAATCAAGTTAATACAATAAATTACAACATGTGAAAAGAAAATCTTGAAAGTATTAAAAACTGCATTTGAACTTGGCGTTAAAAAACATTTGATATCAACTCAAGATACACCCTTAAAAGCAAATGCCATTTCCCTTTCAACAGAACCCAATAAACTATGCCATCTTTAACCTAACTTAATTTATTGATCTCCAAGCTAATGCAAATAGAAACTCAAAAAGCTATCTTCAGAAATGGCATATTGTATGCAAGTCAAGGGGTAGCAAAACATGATAAAAGTGTAATCAGATGGCATGAAATCATTGCATGTGTTCTGAAAAAGTGAAACTGAAGGAAACTCACATTTACAGGATTCAATGAAGGTCCAGTATATCCAGACCCTGGGACAATAACAGCAACAGTGCATGCAGCAAGCAGAAACGTCCTAAGTATGGGGCTTTTGGGTCCCTTGAGGATGATACAGAGAACGAGGAAGGTGATAATGAAGGTCAGCACACACTCTGCAACAGCTCCAGAATGGATATCGACCTTCAATGAGGGGCCCTCCAACATGTGCTTGTAGTCTTTCGGCATAAACTCCACAATCGCCAATGCACCACCTACCGCTCCAAGCGCCTGCATCATCCAATCATCGACACTCGATTACGCTCCCCCCAAAGTACCAAATGAAACGCCCTCGTTGATCAAAATGGTATCAAAGCCAACAGTGGATGAGAAGAAAAAACCATAAGCAACGTTTTTGCGCCGAAAATAATGCGGATTTCGAGAAGAATTAAATTAACAGAGGATGAGAAGCAAACCTGGGCGGGAAAGCGGATGGCCATGGAGACAAGATCATCCTGCCCAACACCGGCGGCGTAGAACGAAGCGTTGGCAGTGGGGTTGAAGCTTGCCCCGCCTAGAACAGCGCCGACAAGATCGAACACCAACACGAGAGCCACAATGAGGGAGGTGGTGATGGCAATGTTGGCGTAGAAGTGAGCCTCCACGTCCAAATGAGAGGCGATGACGGTCGTCAGCGCGCCGAGGGTGGAGGCGCAGAACATCCACAGGAACGTCATCAGCCCGTCGGCCACCGCCGCCTTCACCACCGACGCCATGGGCGCCGACGAGATATTGCAGTCCAGATCCCGGAGGCCAAGGGAAAGAGCACTTGAACTTTTACAGCGCCGGTCTGTGGGAAGCTTAGATTTTGTCGTACAAAAGTTATTTTTTAATTGTTAAAAAAATTGTTATTGATCATATGATCTTAAATATAAAATTTTATAAATACAATCAAATTATTTTAAAGTAAAAAACAAATTTTTAAAATCGATTTGATATATAAATTTAAAAATAAATTTAAAAATAAATTTAAAAATAAATTTAAAAATAAATTTAAAAATAAATAAAAATAAAATTAGATTGTATGACTTACAGAGATTTATAATTCATGATATTTACAGGTAAAAATAAAAATCAGAGTTACAATTTAGAATATTTACGAGTAATGAACAAAAGCAAGTAATTAAGAGCTATAAATTATAAGAATAAGTCGAAGTAATTAAATGAAATAAATAGACATTACGAGGTCCAGAATCAATACTTAAGTTGGAACACATGCAAGAAAAATATTTAGTTTTTGTAGTTTTTTTGGCTATACATGACATAACTTTTTAATTAATTTATTGTATAAATTTTATTATTAAATAATCATAAACACACAATAATGATTTTATTTAAACTTAAAAATATTAAATGTTGAATCTAAGGGCTTCGAAATTCACTACATTTTTTATTAACTTTCGATCGTTGATTTTTAAAATTAAAATATTAATGAAGATAACTCAAATGAAATTAAAATTTTAATAGAGCATACCACGCGTTACCTCATTATATATATAAATAAATTTTGACTTTTTTAAAAAATGATTAAAAAAATTCAGTAGTCATATATATTTAGCCCGTACTTCACACTCATTTAATATGACGAGTAAATCGACTTTTTACGTAAAAGAAGAAGTAAATGTATTCATTTTTAGGAAAAGATTATTATAAGAGGTAACAAGTAACAGTAAAAAGACACTCATTTAATGTCAATCAACGACGAGGAGTGATCATTCAATGAACATACATACATATATATTTATTTTTGCATGTTTTGTAAATGACGTCCACGGATATCATTTGTCAGCAAACGTAGAATACCTGAAAATCAGACATCATTTAAAAAAAAGAAAAAGAGGAAGCTTGGACGTCTCTCATTTCTGTAGTTTTGGAATTCGTTTGTTTTGTTAACTTCCTGTTTCATTCATCGTGAAGTATACAAAGTTGTGTATTATCCAAACAAACAATTTCAACTTTCACAGTACGTAGAATTTTAGCCGACAACTGGTATTGTACGCACTCTACAGTACCAGATACTACATCCGCTTACTTTGGCGAAGGTGCGAAAAAAGCTTCCTATATCCGCTTACTTTTTCCACGCATCCCAAGGCGATTCTTTGCTTTGCTCGCCGAAGGACGATTTCGTTCTCCACCCCTTTTCTCCTTCGATGGCTCGCGCAGGAAGTTCCTGCACCCATCCCAAGTATTGATTCTTTGCGGCATCATTTTCTTCGCTGCACTCACTTCTCGTCGACACACCATGTTCTTCGCCAACGCATCGTTTCGCTCCAACCCTCCTCCCCTCAGCCGTTTGCCGCTGTTTGCGCGCGCGCCACTCTTGAAGATTTTCCCGTCTTTCGCGCTGGATTTTTACGTTGAAATCTGAAACGAAAATTTATAAAATAGAAAATAAAAAATTGTAAGACTGTTTATTTATATTATCAAAATTCTAAGAAATTATTTTAAAAAAATTTAAAAATATTTTAAATTTTAAAATAATTTCACATTTTCTATCTAACTACCTAATTCTATTTGAATTCAATACAAAGTTCATTTCAACCGAAATTTTTTCAATAAATCAAGGACTTTTGAAGTTTCATTTCTACTAAATTCTGTAATTTTTAAAACAATAAAGTGATAGTAGAATTTTTAAAAATAAGAACATTTTTGAATGAAATTTGTATGTCTCTCATTTGTATTATTTATTGTATCTGATTATAAAGATATGTGTGATTCTTTTAGTAAGATTTAAAAATAAATTGATTGATCTTTTAATTTTTACTTCTCATGTTAACAAGATTATTCACATTAAATATTATTATGTTTGTGATTTTTCACCATTTGAAACATCCGTCTGTTTTCCGACAGTCTTGCCGATGGTGTGTTTTACATGTATTCAAACTTTTCTCCTTTATTGCATATCGTCGGTCTTCCCAGCGCGATCAAACGCGGTTCTATTCCCACCTAACAAGTAAAGAACAAGCAATGGGGGACCTCCGTTCTACGTCACCACGTGAATGTTATCGTTCCTACAAGTGGGACATGTGGTTTTACTGGCCACCTGTACCTCCGTCCAAAAATATACGAAACATGTGGACCATGCACTTTTGCGGTTCAGCGTTGAGAACCCCATGCTCTGTCATTTTGGTCTGTTTCGCTTACGGAAGCGGCGTATTTTATAATGCACAAACACGACCATTTGCGTTATTCAAACCACAGAAACAAAAAATAAAAAAATAAAACGCCATTACTCGCCCGACATGAACGTGGTCAAATTTGGATGACATCTTCTTTTTCTAGCAAGAATGAAGGTACATCACAAATAACAGGGCCAATTATTCAAGTTTATCGTTTAGCAATGATACGGTAGATTATATATATTTATTTTATAAGTTTAAATCCTTCCAACATCATTATTCAATTAATTACCGAAATAAAATTATTGATACCTGTTGGAATCCGGTATCATCATCCCTCTAGTATCGGGGTTCTCCCCGGCTTCAATAAATTGGATTTTGAATATTTCACAAATTTTGTAGTTACGGAAGCACAAAAGTTCGTTTGTAAATATTATTGATATAGCTGACTTACAAGCACGTTGCTGCGCTGGAGCAGCCGAGCAATGCGCCCTTCAATGATGCTGCAACCACGCGTTCCTGAGCTGCACTTCCGCTGTGTCCCCGAAGCACTCGGCCTTGACGAGGACGAAATGCGTGCACGCTCCCACCGAGGACATGACTCTGAAGGTGTTGAGGAGGTAGCAAGCGCTGCAATCCAATCCCCTGCCTTGAACGAGGAGTCCCAGCGTCTTCTTCGTTGATCCTTCGGCGAAGGTGCTGTTGCGGTCCTCGTCCTCCTCGCCCTTGAGCTCCTCCACGAGTATGATCCCATCGGGTTTGGGTTTCCCGCCCGATTGCCACCTTCTCTGCATGGATTGCCAGTCCTGCAACGCCACTGACTCCGTCTCCACCCTGACGGACGACTTGGAAGACGGCGCCGATTCGCCGACGTTCGAGAAGAGATGAACGAGGAACGGCGCTTGCCCGACGTTCCTCACGATCTACCGGTAGACAGTTCCGAACGTCATTGATCGAACCAGCAAATAATTAAGAAATTTCCAGAAATAAAATAAAATAAAACATCAGCATCACGGGATCAAGCACGCATACCTCCGTAACCGATTCCGACGTCCATTTATCGAGATTTTCCGGTGATACCGGGGGGAGATCTTTGTTCCGGTTCCACCCGCACTGGTTCATCAAACCTGCACTGCTCGACAAGCGATCCTTATGCTCATCCCATCCTCTCGAAATTGGAGACGGAGTCATCGTGATGGCGGCCTGCGCCCTCCTCCTCCTCATCTTCTTCCTTCCTCCCACCGCCACAGGCGGCTTCCACGAAGCCGATCTCGTGCTCTCCGTAGACGACATCGGCGTCCGATTCGCGTTCCAAATACGGAGAACATCTGCAAACTCCATCCCCGCCGCCATCGGATCGGAAAGAAGCTGAAGATGGTAGAGAAAGGGAGAATCGAATTTCGTTTGCTTACTTCTTCCCCCCCTCCACCGGGATCAAGAGAAAAGGAGCGTGAGGTAAAGATTTGGGAGAAGCAGGTTTTTCGCAACCGCATGCCACTTTGGAATGATCTGGTCCCTATGTTCGTAACGAATCGCCTACGTGGCTTCCATCCAAGTGGTCCAGGTCACGCACGTTCCGGCACGTGGAACGCCCGTTCCCGCTCTCGCTCCGCTCGTTCGCTTTCAAATGTGAAACGTTTCGAATCTGCCACGTCGGTAGATGCCTTCGGCGGAAATGAGCTGGTAAGGTATTATTAATCACATACTGAATTGCTGACAGCGGTATTAGCCTTCTCCTCTTCTCGAAAAAAATTAATTTGTATAGGAATGTTTTCGATGTACGATCCAACTAGGATGGATGAATGTGCACACGTAGGATGTGATGCGGAAGCTGACGTGGCATCAGACAATGCCATGGATATGTCGGTTTCATTTGAGTTTCACGATTTAAATAAAAATATATATAATGATATTAATTTAATTTTATGAATAAAAAAATATATAAGTTATTTAATAAATATACTATAAAATATTATGATGTATAATAATAAAAATGATTACGTAATATTAAAATACAGGAATAAACACTCCCATCGCCCTTACCTGGTCTTACCTGTCGAGCTGCTACGGTCGTCATGGCTGGTATGGTAAGCAAAGAAAAGAGGTACGTGGACGTTTGAAATTTTATGTTATCGTTTCCGCGTGAGTTTTAATTTAAATGCGAATAAAGATTTATATTTACTCGGTCCGAATTTTATTTATTTATTTATTATTAAAATTTTAATTTATTTATTTTTGAAAACAATAGTATATATTGGTGGATTAATTCCAACATGAAAGTCAACCCGAAACTAACTTATTTCTATCTAATAGACTGGGTCAAACTATGATCCTCTTTTACATTAATTAGTAATTTTTTTTGTTTGAATTTGATCCAGAAACATAATTCACATACTTATTTTATGGTATGAGAATAATGAGTCTTGCTATCCGATAGTTAATATCATGAATCCTTTGTACATTTTGATTATTGACTTACCATCAAACTTAATACCCATTTATGTATATCAGAAATTTGAAAAATAAAAATTTAAGAAAAGAAAAATGTAAAAAACGAAAATAGGAAAAAATTTAGAACTATGTGTACGTTGTGGAAATTCTAAAAGTTTAATTTTAAAAAATTTATAATTTTTTTATATTTTAACATTTCAAATATCTTTTATATTTTTCTTGTAGTCACGAATTTAATAATGATTAGAGAAGGTTAGACAATATGTATAAGGTCAAAAAAGTATGTTGTACTGAAATTTTTACTAACTTAAAAAAATTTCCTAACTCAGTAGATAGGAAATGGCAAAAAAAAATTATAATTACAGTGATAAAAAAATTTAAAATTTTTCAAAATACACAAACATCTAAAAATTCAAAAAAAGAATGTAATTTAATTTTTTTTAATATTTCTGTCGTGCACAGAACAACTCCCTTACAAGCAGAAAATGGATTGAATACACTAATGTGTTAAGATGAATTTAAGCACTTAATCGTTTGTAGACTTAAGTGTAATTTTGCTTTTAAAAAATAAATTCTATATTAAATAAAATTAAAAATATAATTAATTTTAAAAT
Source organism: Amphibolis antarctica (assembly GCA_024699675.1). Classification (NCBI taxonomy): domain Eukaryota; kingdom Viridiplantae; phylum Streptophyta; class Magnoliopsida; order Alismatales; family Cymodoceaceae; genus Amphibolis; species Amphibolis antarctica. Next base: position 12,262 of record JAMKPZ010002764.1, read on the forward strand.
TAAAAATATTCTAAAGAAATACATTTTTAAAATTTAAAATATAAGAACTTCCTCTAATTTATCATCTATTAAGCAATTGAGACCGTTAAATGACCCCCTTCGAACTGGGCCGTCTAGGTCCACGACGCAGACCACGAATCGTGTCGACTCGTGCGGGCGTGACTCGGCCCAACTCGTTGGACATATGCAAATCTTTAGGCCCGACATGTAGATTAAAAAGCTTCCTGTCATTTGGGTAATTTGATTTCCTATTCTGATATTTAAAAGGGATTTATACCTTTAAAAATAATAATTTAATTTTTATTTTATTTTTTATGATTTTTCGTAATTTTCAAACACTCAATCTCCCACGACAATATTTGTTTCAATACTTTTATCACATGATTGGTCCGCCATCGCATTTCACCCGTTGTTTGTTTCCCGAAGTAAAAAAAGTGCTAAGACACGTTGGAATGTACACGTGTATCGTCCTCGTCATCAGCAACGATGTACAAGTAATCTTTTTATGTTTTTTTAATGGTAGATCGATATATTAAAGTGCTCAAGTGAAACGAGGTTAAATTAAATTAAAAAGGAGCCACGAACATTCAGCACAAGAAAATCAAGTTATTGACTCTTTTCAGAAAGATCTCTCTGACGATGAGAAGAAATTCAATATATGTTTGGAAAGAATATTACTTAATTTTAAGAATAATTAGAATTGTAAGCAGTAAAATAAATTGAATTGAAATACATGATAATAAGTATAGTAGATGTTTATAAGCTAAAGTTTATATGATAATAATCACGTATAAAATTTATACAAAATTAAATTTAAATTTTAAAAAAAGTTCTAAAATATAAGATTAGAGATTATTCACCAACCTTATTCATGCATTTTATAAGTGAAAAAAAATAAATTTTAAATGAATAATTTTGAGATAGAACGAGAGAGATGAATAATTTTGATAATAAAAAATTAAATTAAAGAATATAAATACTATCATAAAATGAAAATTACTTCTAAAAATTAAAAGTGATAAAAATTAAATGATACCAAAATCTAATGTTGAAGTTAATAAAGTTTTATTGACAACAACACCGAATACTTCCATAATTACTTCAAAAAGTCTAAGTCTACGACGTAGAATAACTAACTTAAAAAATTAAAAAGTAGGTCTCTTTTTATTGTCCACGTGTCTTGTGATGTCTCTCCGTTCTAATTTATTTCCTGTAGTAAATTAAAATTAAATTTAAAAAACCACAAAATTATAATTGAGAAAGAGTTTATAAATAAAAGTCAGATAAATTTAAAAATATTAACTACACTATAAATTAAAAATTAGAAAATCAATAACGAAAATATTTTATATGATTATTTAAGCATCAACAGCCATTTTAAACGCCACTTTCACACGACTTTTTTTGGGATAAATTAAAATTAAAATCCTTAACTACGTAGAGAAGAGTTTACAAATATAATTTGAATTAATAAAATAAAATAAATTACACTCCAACAGGAGACAGGGAGTAACAATAAAAATTAAAAAAATGAAAGAAAGTCAATAAAAAGATGACAAATAAGTAATATTAAATTAGATCTCCCATTTAATATATATTCAATACGAACATCAACATGAATTGAATTAATTACACTCGGACAAGAGAGAGGACAACACAGCAATAAGACAAAATTAAAGAAAAGTTGATAAAGATATAAGAGACAATTAATATTAAATCAGATTTCTTCGATCATTAAAATTGGAGGTTGATATATTCACTGTTAACATCAGTCTCGGTCGTTTGGAGAAAATTTTAATTAATTTTGAAAGTCAGATAAAATTAAAGATTTAATTAGTTTTATAAATAGATTATAATTAAAATTATATAATAAATAGAATGATAAAATTTTAAAATTTATACAATAATAATTATGTTAAAAGTAATTTTAAAAGTCGACCTCAAAAGTGGTTATCATTTTCACGTCTTTTTTTGAAACAAATAAAAATAAAAATATCTAGTTATACATGAAGTAGCAACTGAAGAATAATTTATATATATAATTCAAATAAATTAAGTAATATAGTTTGCAAGTGCTTTTAATTCCATAAATAGTTTAAAGTAACATTAATCTAGATTAAATAAACATATTTACTCCAAAAACTATAGTAATTCTTCATTAAAAGTGAAGCTGCTCTTTTTCATGTTATTTTTTCAACAATCACAAAATAACCATTTGACCCATTTAATAATATGCATGCGTAATACAACTTGGAATGTAATGTGCAATATTGAAATATGTTGTGTAACAGTGAAAGGTGTTTTATAATGTAAAAGTAAAAATAATATAAGATTATTATCTTTAAAATTTTAAATTTTTATCTTTACTTATTTAAAATTGTATCTTTAAGATAATCATGTTAACATATAAATCATTTATAATATTAAAATACCAACAAAAATAGTAAATAACTCATCAAATATTAATTATATTTTAAAAATATTTAAAAAGGTAAATTTAAAATTTTACCAGCAACATTATTTCAACAAACAAACTTACTCTTGAACTTTAATTATTCTCTATAAGAATTGTTCCTTTAAAGTACACGTATAATGCTACTCCTGTTACTTATGATTGAATTTGAATTTAAAAATTTATGAAATAAGTTTGAATAAATTAGACATTTGGGGGTTTATGTCTTTTAAAAATTAGTAAAAAAAATTTTTTATTTAAAATTTATTGTCAAAATATTAAAAATTAAAGAAAACTAATAAAAAGAATAAATTAAAAATTAAAGAAAACTAATAAAAAGACAACAGATAAGCAACATTAAATTAAAAGATCGACTCATTCGAATTTTCAGGTATTATTAGTATACCGTAGAAAGTGAAGATACTAAAAATTCAAAAGAATATTAAATTTGTAGGTATTACTGTCATAAGAATAAATTTTAAAATTTTTAAAAGTTTACCAATCCTATTAAGTACCAAATTTTATCGATTCGTAAAAAAAGTAATTGTTAAAATAAAAGGAAAATAATAATAAAAAGAATAAATTTAAAAATAAAAATGTCGTTATTCTAGAAAATTAAAATAAAGAAAAATGAACAGGTCTCCTCCTTCCAAAAATCACTCACTCAACTTTTCAAAATATTACATATTTAATGTTAATTAAGGTTGTATTTGGTAATAGGATGAAGTAATAGCGATATTGTTTACGTACGGTAGTTATAATAAATATGATAAATGAATAGTAATTATAATAATTTTTTTTATCGTATCATTAAAAGTAAAATTTCAAAAATACCCTTCCTTTGTGAAAATCAACCACCGCCAAAACCTGCTACAAAGTTGCCATACATCTCCCGATCAACGAACAAGCTGCTTTATGGATTTTAATATGAAATTCATTAATATCATTTTAATGTAATTTATTAGATAACTACGTGGATTTTAATAGTCATTTACACTGCAAATTCTTTAACGGAGAGAATTTATCTTCTGATTTTGTAATATCAAATAAATATCAATAAAAATAAAATCAAATCTGATATCACTTTTAAAAAAATCAACAAAATAGAACACAAACTAAAAGAAAAGGGTAAAATATGTAATGTTAATTATTATAAAAATATTTGTTATATATTAATATGTTAAACAGATTTGTACTATTTCTATAACAATCGTTAACTATTTTGTAATTATAACGTAAAAAATAAAAATAATATTAACAATAAAACATAATTTATCGATACGATAATTTATAATAATTATAATATAAAATTTTTTACGTTTGCATTTTCACGTCCTTAGATTTTATACAGAAAAGAAAGAAAATTGCGACACCCCAGTGACCCCACCGCACCCCGACACACCTGCCAAATACGGGCTAAGTTTTGTATTTTTCATTCATACGAGACCTGATCAGGAAATAAATTGGAAAATGCCCCCTTCTTTTTTTTCCCTCTCTCTCTCTCTCACGAATATATTGGTATATTCTATTACCGTTGGATTCGGAGCTCTTTCCCGGCTTTTCGCCAGCCCTATCTCCTCCTTCCCTCCTCTTCCGGTCTGCAGAAGCTTCTCTCGCCAGGCCCCTTCCGTCGTCCTCTTCAACACTGCCCTATGACCATAGCCCTTCACATGCTCTGTGCCTGCTCCTCCTCTCGCCGTTGAAGGATGATATCCATGGAGCCGGAGCATGTGATGAACAGCAGAGTCGGCTCCGTCCTGGGGAAGAAAACGATACTCAAAAGCGATCACTTTCCCGGGTGCCAGAACAAGCGCCTCGCTCCACAGATCGAAGGCGCCCCCAATTACAGGCAGGTATGGTGTGTTGTTTCCTCTTCCGCTCATCTTTTATTTATTTATTTATTTATTTTCTTCCAAAACTGTGATATGGGCTCTACTCCATGCTGAAATTGGTATTGGGGGCCGTCGTTTCGTTTCTCCTCCTGGTGTATGTTTGCTTCTTGAGCTTGTGAATTCGGTTGCTGGATAAAAAATATGCGGTTTTCGTTTTGTTTGCTTTTGGAAGCATTATGGTTGTTTGGAAAGGGAGTTTGCCGAGAATGGGAAGCTGAGATTCTTGATGCAAATTAAATCTGTCACTGAAATGTCTTTGAGCTGGTTCTTTCTAGACGATGCTAGTCTGACCATGTGTAGTTTTTTACTTTTTTTCAGGCCGATCGTGTCCATGGCGTTGCAATTCCGACAGTTGATGGGATACGTAACGTACTCAATCATATTGGAGCACAAAAGGATGGAAAGAAAAAACGCGTGCTTTGGCACAATCTTCGTGAAGAACCCGTAAGTCATTTTGCTATCCAGAACTGGTTTTTGACTGCCGTGAATGATTTGTTTTATTTGGGCTTTTAGCTGCTCCGTAACACAGAGTAGGGAAAAGGAAATATGGAGAATAATTCAGATGTCACTTGATTATGGATAATATATCCTCTTCGCCTCACCCTTTCGGAAAATTTACCTGTTGACGTAGGTAGTCTACATCAATGGTCGCCCTTTTGTTCTGCGGGATGTTGAAAGGCCATTTTCCAATCTCGAATATACGGTAATTGCTAGTAGAACATTTCATAAGCAGGGTTGGCTCCAAGGAATTCCTTACGTGTTTCTGTTAGACATCCATGAAATGCTACAAGCATGTAGATATTCTGTTGGTTTACTTTTATGTCATCATGGACAATGATGAAATGAATATTTAATTTTGTATTTGATATTTAGACAATCACCAGTTAATGAAAAAATACATGTGTTTGCAACAATGTAGGGAATCAACAGGGCTAGGGTTGAACAAATGGAATCCCGCTTAAAAGAAGATATCTTGGTTGAATCTGCTCAGTATGGTTGCCAAGTTGAAGTTAATTTTCTATGATTTGACATATCCATACTTTTCATAGACTTCTTTCCTTTGTTGATTCATTTTAATTTACCAGATATGAAAGCAAGATCCTTGTAACTGATGAGCTGCCAGATGGTCAGATGGTGGATCAGTGGGAAGCGGTTACTCAAAAATCTGTAAAGACCCCCTTGGAGGTATATTTTTTTGTTATTGGTTTCCATTTCCTGATTTGTGTTGTTGTTGAACTTTATTAGGCTGTGTATAGGTTTATGAAGAACTACAACTGGAAGGCTATCTTGTTGACTATGAACGTGTTCCTATAACAGATGAAAAATCACCAAAAGAGCAAGATTTTGATCTTTTGGTGAGTCCCATGTTTCAAATAATGTTTGTGGTGCCGGTAGAAATACTGAATGCTAAATCTTGTATTTTTTTAACTAGTTTCAATACAATAATGCTAGATAAATGCATGCATTTAAACTGATTATATTTAAAGATTGGTTTAGCATTGTAATTTTCTACTACCCCTTTGTATTGCTGCGATCACAGGTTGACAGAATTTCACAGACAGGTACAGATACGGAAGTCATATTCAATTGTCAAATGGGTCGTGGTCGGACTACCACCGGAATGGTGATTGCGACACTATTTCACCTTAATCGCATTGGAGTATCTGGTAGGATTGCTGCTTTTTGTTTGATATTGAGGCCTTTATATAACTATATTCCTCTCTCAAAGTGTGTTTCATCAATACCCTTGAATCGGAAGATTGTGGTGCATCTAGTAATTTGTATTGCTGACTTATTTTATTTATTGTAGCCGGGGAACTTTTTCTCTTTATACCCACATCTTTTATTATTTCTTGAACCTAGATGCTAGATGTTTAGTCTTTACCACTCATGAATATTCTCATATTGTCCGAAGGTCTTTTCTACATAGCATGTTTGTTGGTATTTCATTTTCTATGAAAACCTCTTGATTAACATTTAACTCTGTTAGTAGGTGTTAGAGATAATGAACAATGCTGAAATGCATGATTCAGTTCAAAATTATTTTTGATTTAAATTAGGAAGAGACAACAGTTTCATTCCTTCACATGTATAAGTATCTGCCAGTAGATATCTATAGTGAATGCCAATTCTAAAAAAGCTAGTTTTTGATCTTTCTCTCTATTTTTCCCATGTAAATTTCTTTGCAGTTGCGTTTTTCTTGAATCTTTGTTTCTTATGTAGCTTATAATTTCTCTCTGCTTTACTTTTAGAAATCCCAAGAACAAATTCCATAGGTCAAGTTTTAAGCAGTGAAAGTAATACATCAGATAATGTGCCAAATTGGGAGGAGGCGATACGTAGAGGTGAATATGCTGTAATAAGGAGCTTGATACGTGTTCTTGAGGTATAATGGTTATATATTTATATTTCATTTCAAATATGCAGTTCTATTTATTTTTCTCTTCCTTGTGTTCTAATAGGGTGGGCTGGAGGGCAAGAGGCAAGTTGATAAAGTCATTGACAAGTGTGACACAATGCAGGTCTGTGTCCTCCTATCAAGATATCAAACCAGCTTCTGTTTTTGTAACAGTTACAAGAACATCCAGTTAATATTAACATCTTTAAGCAACAAGAGCAAATAAACCATGATGTATTTGTGCACAATCAAGCCATGTTGTATGTAGAACTTATTTTCTTTTCTGAAATGGTTTGGTTGGAAATTTTAACAGAACTTACGAGAAGCTATTGCTACTTATCGCAGTAGTACTCTTCGCCAACCAGATGAAATGAAGCGAGAGACATCCCTCTCCTTTTTTGTTGAATACCTGGAACGATACTACTTTCTGATATGTTTTGCAGTATATATTCATATAGAGAGACCTGCTGCATGCGTCAGTTCCTCTGTTCAAATTACTTTCTCTGACTGGATGAGAGCAAGACCTGAACTTTACAGCATTCTCCGCAGGTGTGTGTAGCGATGCTTTTATTCCTTTCCATCAGTACTGGTATGCTAAAATATCAGGGTAGTGCAAGATAAGTGGATTGTAATGATTGCAACTTAATCTTTTCATGTGTAGATTGCTGAGGAGAGATCCTATGGGTGCCTTGGGACATTCAAGCATGAAATCTTCCACAATGATAGTTTCCAACTCTGCTGATGGTCGCCCTTCTGAGATGAGTGTTGTTGCTGCGACGAGGAGCGGAGAAGTCCTTGGAAGATTAACCATGTTAAAAAGTGATCACTGTCCTGGTTGTCAGAACCTTGCTTTGCCAGAAAGGGTGGAGGGTGCACCCAATTTTAGAGAAGTTCCTGGTTTTCCAGTATATGGTGTTGCCAATCCCACAATTGATGGTATTAGGAATGTTGTTTCCAGAATAAGTGACTGTACAAGCCAACTCCCAGTTCTATGGCATAATATGAGAGAAGAAACTGTTGTGTATATAAATGGGAAACCTTTTGTTCTTCGTGAAGTGGAAAGGCCTTATAAAAACATGCTAGAATACACGGTAAATGTTTAGGCTGCTCATATAATATTGTAAAAGTAGTCTTATCTTTACTCTACATGTGCACATTAACTACATTCTTTGACTTTTTCTATTCAAATTCTCCATCTTTTTTTTTTTGAATTTTGAATTTTTTTTTTTTTTTTCCTCTAAGCAGTAAAAAAAAGCATTTTACCACTTTATGAATATTTTTTGTTGTATGGAAAACCACCTTTTTAAAATTTTTTTGATTAAAAAGCACTTATCTTTATCTTTTAACCAGATGACATGTGAAGTATTTTGGTGCTGAAATCTTGGTAACATGAACTTCTTAGGGAATTGATCGAGGGAGAGTGGAGAAAATGGAAGCTCGATTAAAGGAGGACGTTTTACATGAGGCAGAGCACTATGGGGGTGCTATAATGGTTATTCATGAAGCAAAAGACGGTGAAATATATGATGCATGGGAACATGTTGACTCTAATGCAGTTCAGACTCCACTTGAAGTTTATAAGAGCCTGGAAGCTGAAGGTCTTCCCATTAAATATGCGCGTGTCCCCATCACTGATGGAAAGGCACCAAAAAGTTCTGATTTTGACACAATGGCATTAAATATTTCCTCTGCTTTGAGGGATACTGCTTTTGTTTTCAATTGCCAGGTAGAAATCTTGTGGAAGTCTTAATTGTAATTTTAGAATTATATGAATTTCCCATGTTTTTCTGATGATGTTAGCTTTTCTTGGCAGATGGGTAGGGGTAGGACAACAACTGGTACTGTAATTGCTTGCCTTTTGAAGCTTCGAATTGATTATGGCAGACCAATTAAAACAATTTCTGAAAATGGCTTCCATGACGAGATGGATGCTGGATCGTCAAGTGGTGAAGATGTTATAGGCAATATTGCAACATCAGTTGCAAACCTGACCAAGCATGCTATTGTTAATAATCCACCTCGTGTGTTTGGAATTGATGACATACTTCTACTACGGAAAGTAACAAGGTTATTTGATAATGGGGCTGAATGTAGAGAGGCATTGGATGCTGTAATTGATAGGTGTTCAGCGTTGCAGAACATACGTCAAGCTGTTCTGCAGTATCGAAAAGTATTCAATCAGCATGTAGAGCCAAGAGTTAGGAGGTTTGCACTGAACCGTGGTGCTGAGTATTTAGAGAGGTACTTCCGCTTGATTGCATTTGCTGCCTATGTTGGAAGTGATGCCTTTGATGGTTTTTGCGGACAAGGAGAAACTAAGATAACGTTCAAAACATGGTTGCATCAACGGTCAGAAGTTCAAGCAATGAAATGGAGCATACGATTACGTCCTGGCCGATGTTTCACAGTTCCTGTAAGTCTCAATTTGGTGCATGCTGTTTCAGCATCATTGCAGCATTTGGCATTATTTTGATATGAGTTTTTTGACAGGAGGAGTCAAAAACGCATGTATCTGCACATGGTGATGTTGATACTGAAGCTGTGGTAAAGGCTCGTAATGGTTCTGTACTAGGCAAAGGGTCTATTCTAAAAATGTACTTCTTTCCTGGGCAGAAAATTTCTGGTTCTTTGCAAATTCATGGTGCACCACATGTATATAAGGTATTATAAGTTAAAAATCCTACGTTCTTATTACTACCATACAACCATATATTTTCTCTCTACAAGAATTACCACACTAAAATTTATTCAAAGTTTTGTTAAATCATTCTTTTAAATATGATACCTGCTAGCCGTTTTTTCTGCATTTAAAATTTATAACCTGTTTAAAATGGCATAATTATAAAATGTTTGGTATACTTTGTCAATGAGACAGAAAATTTTGGATCAAAATGCAATTCTCTTGATTGACAAATTTATATGGATGGGTTCTTTTTTGAAAATTCATCCCTTGGGTACTTTTATATTTCTTGATTCTTTATAATATGGATGCGAGATTTTATATGTCAGTATAATATGAATTGTACAGAAAGTTTTCTCTTGGAGACCATTTTATTACCATTGTGACTGTTTGCAGCATCTATATTGTTTCTTTATATTTTAAATTAGAAGGTTTTATCAATATATTTGAACTCTTAGTGGCCCTTATTTTATTAGAATTTAGTATGCATTTAATATTTGTTGAAAATGTTTTTTCCTTGTAAGAATTATTACATGGGAAAAAGTGAAAATGACTATATCTAGGGAATATTTGAGGTGCCTAGCAAAAGGATACTTAATGGGATAATCAGATCTTAGGATCAGTGGTGAGGGCTAAAAGAAGGCTAACTTATTGGTCACCCTTCTTAAAGTTAACATCCACTAGTTTTTGATTGAAGTCTCGATACTTTACATATGGCTGGAACTCTAAGAAGCTTTCCCCAAAAAATCTTTCACATGTGGGTCAGATGCCCTGCAAGCAGGCCAGTATGCATCCATGCTTTGGTTGGCAGAGAATCCAATGAATTACAACTTATAGCCCCACTGATTTTATCACTTTATCCAACTTATTACCTAAATTTAAAATACGTAAGTGCTTAAACAGGTGCTTTTCATTTAAACAATTTTGTATTATTCCACCTGGCTTTCATGTTATTTTTAAAATAGTCTCCTTCTAATTTTCGGTTGTCTCCACTTTTACATCAACAATGAGGAAAACATTGATCTCCAGGGATTGATTTACAAAATTAAAAATTGAATTTTATTACATCAGTTTTATATATCATGAAAGATGAAACATCTCCCTTCCATTCCCTTCCATCTCCAGGGATTGATTGTTACATTTCCTTTTTTGCAGGACTTTAATCTGGATTTTTCTTTTGAATCTAGTTCAATTTTCAATACTTGGGATCATTGAATTGCCTTCTTTTTGTCTCTTGGACTCTAGCAAGGAAATGAGCTCTTTGAAAAATTTAAAAAAATCTGTAACAAAATAGTATCAATTACATACTAAACAAAATAGCAAAAAATAACTGAAAATCATTTTCTGGGGATTTTCTAGTTGATTATCTGATCAATTTTTCAAATCATTTTCTGGGAATTTTCTCACTAATGTTGTTTTAGATTTAAAAAATTTATTGATGCTATTTTATGCGATTTTAATTTATAAAAAGCGATATTCCACGTTTTTGCAAAACACACCCTTTCCACATTAGAATGAGACCATATCGATCCATCTAGAAGTTTAAAACTGTTTTATTTGGAACTATTAAGAGAGAGAATAAAAAAAAACATTTAAACTATGAAAATTAGAAAAAACACTAGTTTTAGTCAAGGATTAGAATGCACATTCTCTATCATTAACAAAGAGTATAAAGATTTATTATTATTGCCAAAGGTATATTCTGTTGCAGAGAAAGTGTGTGTTCGCACAACAGTAATTTTTGCTGACACAAAGGTCAATGATTCAAATCCCGAAAACATTTTCTTAAACCATGGTGATAAGTTTTTGTATGATTGTGTGTGTGTGTGCACAAAAGTAATTTTTGCTCTATTTTGACACAAAGGTCAAGGGTTCAAATCATGAAAACATTTTTTTAAACTATGGAGATTAGTTTTTGTACGATTAGATTCTTCTTGAACTCTACATTGATGAAAACCACATGAACTGTGTTTGCTCCTGAATCCTGAAAGCATAATTATTATCAATCACTTGAAAATAAGCAAAATGCATTTTTTATTCCGTTAATAGCACTTTATTACAGTGTGCCCCCGGCATTATCCTTTTCCATTGTATCAACAAACTTTTCTCACTCTGTTTCTTCTGAAATCCATCATCAGGCAGATGTATACCCAGTGTATAGCATGGCTACACCAACAATTGATGGTGCCAAGGAAATGCTATCATATTTAGGTGCAAACATGACAACACATAATGTAGCTTCGAAGAAAGTTATTGTAACAGATTTAAGGGAAGAAGCAGTTGTCTATGTGAATGGAATACCTTTTGTTCTTAGGGAGCTATATCAACCTGTTGATACTCTTAAGCATGTTGGAATTAGTGGAGCAATGGTGGGTTTTATTCCTATAATGCCATGATTCAAAGAAAATATCTGTTTGACAGTATGGCCATTTATGCAGGTGGAACACATGGAGGCAAGAATGAAAGATGATATTCTCTCTGAAATAGTTCAGTCTGGTGGCAAACTCTTATTGCATCGTGAAGAATTTAGTCCAGCATCAAATCATTCTTTTGTGATAGGTTACTGGGAAAATATTTCCGTTCACAATGTCAAGACACCTGCGGAAGTGTATAAAAATCTGAAAGATGAAGGGTATAATATAGTGTATAGAAGGATCCCATTAACAAGAGAAAGGGAAACATTAGCTATAGATGTTGAGGCAATTCACCATTGCAAAGATCCGTATGTACCCTTTATTGAAATTGCAAAATCACTAACCCATATTTTTTAAAGATTCCATCCTATTGAAGTTACCTATCTTCAGCCGTGCAGGTTGTTATCTCTTTGTTTCACACACAGGAATTGGGGGAGTTAGTTACGCCATGGCTATCACTTGTCTTTGGCTTAGTGCTGATAAGAAGCTTGCATCTAAATCATCAGAATCAATAACAAGAATACATGATGCTTTCTTATTGAATGGATCAGCTCTAAATGTTTCTGGTGAAGAAGCACTTAAACAGGGTGATTATCGTGACATACTAAGCCTTACACGTGTTCTGTTGTATGGACCACAGAGCAAGGCAGAAGTTGATGCGGTTATAGAGATGTAAGCAATTTGGGAGAAGCACACATTCTCATGCTGATTCCATATATTCTGCATGTATTAGGCTCATATGCATCCTCATCAACATAATTTCATATGTATGCAATTTGTCATTTTTCAGAGTAATATAAATAATGTTGGATTAAAATTTCATTTTTCTCCACTCCAGTTATATGCATAGTGTTTCTCAGTTAGAATTTCTCCAATCTTCAACTAGTGTGTTTTTTTTTCTTCTGTCATGGGCCTTTATTAGAAGCCCACCTTTATCCACCGTCACAATTAATCCACATATTTTTCTGATTTTTTTCCTTATTGCCAAAAAGGTGTGTTGGTGCTGGCCATCTGCGAGATGATATACTACATTACAAAAAGGAGCTCGAGAGGTGTCCAAGTGGAGATGATGAGACTCGTACATATGTCCTTGATATGGGCATTAAAGCTCTCAGGTTAGCTTCATATTCTGTGAAAATGGCATTATAAAAAGTACTTTACATAATAGCATGGTACATGAGGGAACCAACCATTATGCTGGACTGTCTTGGTCACCCTACAATTAGACCCTGGAACGATTAAATAACATCTAAACATTACAAAATAACTTCCTGATAAATTGGAATTATGATTAGGAATAAAACTATTTTTTTATTATTTAACACAGTCACTTTGGTATTGCTATTTTGTTCTTGTTCATCATAAACAATATCATTTGAATTTGAAATGATTGTATTTGTTTGAAATGTATGTGAAACACTTGTTTATCTGGACCTCCCCTCCTATGTTTTCATGTTGGCTACCCACTCAAACTCACCCACTGCCTCTGAATATGTACCCACAGCAACATACAAAGTATCCTTATGAGCATTCATACTTCTCAAGGTAATATGCACCTGCTTGCTTGCTTGCTCGGCCTTAGTTTCCTTTTTATCAAACCCTTGCCATATCTAAATATCACATCCAGCAAGGATTTCTGTGTTTTAAATATTGAAACTTAAAAAATTTTAAACTTGATAGTAATAATAACAATCATTGACTTAATCCTACTATTTGAATCACCTTTTTTATTCCCTTTCTTTCGTATGCATGAGATTGAAACCAACTAATTATTTGTCTTCCTCCATCTCTTTTAATTTCGCATATGTTGATTAATTCTCCTATTCCTGCACGTGCTTTTGTAGCCCTTCTATGAATATTACCAAACCTTTATGACAACTATTTCTTCTTTTACCTAAGACTATCTTCCACGAATAGTTTTTAAGTTTTAAGAATTCAAAATTTGATATTTTTAATGTATTTAAATGTGGATGTATGTTTACGATTGTTGCCATGATGCTAGACTTTTTCATTGTTATATTTTATTTGTTACATAGGATTTGGTCTTGGTTATAGAAATGAAAAAGAAAATTCAATTTTAGACCTTAATGTACCTTGCAATCTTTTAGTAGAAAAAGAGAGAAGCATTTACTTACAGTAAGAAGTGGCTTAAATGTTTAGTTAAATAGATGTTTTACGCATTAGAAAAATAGGTCAAAGAATGTGTAAAAATTGTAAATTTATTTAAGAAAAAACTTAACTGTACGATACAAACCTAACCAAAAAATCAACTTACTAGTTACCCTGACAGCTACTTGGTTTCATTATGATGCCTGTCACTGTTTCTGTCACTTGAGCTACTATTTCCTCTACTTGCCTTTTGCTTAAGAGCCATGTAAAAGGAATGGCTGACAAGATCAGCTAATGGATCTCAAATGAGAGATACGGAGAGCGTGTAGTGATAAGGTTTATGGCTATTAATAACCGTCTGTTTCTTCCAGCCGTTCATCCTTGTTATCATCAGCTGAAGGCTTTAAGTGTTGGCTTTAGAAACAGTCTCAAAGCGTAGTTGTCTGCTGCCTGGTTCTTGCAAAAGAAAAATAGATTTGTGGTATGCTGGAAAATTAGTTGAATTCACATAACACTCTATTAAAAGGCAACCTGAATGTTGTTCTCTAGCATCACTAAAAGGAGTAAATGCATCATTTAACGTCATGAATTGGTTTTCAGTAGTGTGGCATGAATCATATGCATTATAAATATTTTAATTAGTTTTGTCTTTCAGTCGTTGGCAATCTCCCTTGCCTGCATTGTTTTTCAGTGGTCTATTATGATTTGACCTTATGTTCTGCGCAGGCGATACTTTTTCTTGATCGCCTTCAGGTCTTATCTCCACAGCACTGATACCAAGGAAATTGGATTTGCATCATGGATGGAGGCCAGACCGGAGCTTGGCCACCTCTGCGACAACTTGAGATTGGATTGATTATGGTGGGTTTGATCACAGACAGTATACGGTATGTAAAATAGCAAGGAAGCAAAATCATATCCATGATGAATTTCAGGTTTGTATAAATTACATGACCCTGAATCATCTCATCTCACACATGTATACAGTTCTAGTGAGGAACATGTGGAACATAAAATAATCTGTCTTTGTGTATGGTAAATAATATTCAAGTTTCAGCTTTCCATGTGATGTTTATATCCAAGCCCCTCCACCCCGTCCTAGATGTCTAATTACCTTAAGGTGCATTTACTTTAATTCTTGAGTGCAGCTCTTAGAGCTAGAAGTAGTATTATAGTAACTCTTTGAAGAAGTTGTACTATAGGAACTTTTTGAAGTAGTATTTAAAAGAAGTTATAATTCTGAAGTTATGTTTATTTGTTAGAATCATAATTGTAATAAAGTTCTAATTTTATCTTTGAAGGGTCTGTTTTTTTTAAATGTAATGTAATTAACATTTGATGAGTTGTTTTCAATATTTTATTTTTTAAAATGGATGAATGTTTTGCTTGCATATTATTGAAAAAAATCAAAATAACGAATATTTAACAAAAACAATTTCTGTTTGTTATTTTAAAATTCAACATTTTGTGTTGATAGCATTATTGTCACCTGTTCTAACCCAACCATAAATTTCTGGCTAGTGCCTGAAAATTTGGGAAGAGGAAAATTTGAATTTTTTTTTGAATTTTCATATATTTATGTGAGTCAAAAAATTTCAAATTTTTTTATCTGTATAAATATTAACATTTTTTTTCATTTTTGACCTTATCTCTTGCGAAAAATAACTTGCGGAAAAATTCCCCTTCACACTTCCAATGACGCTTTGACTCTCTAACTTGCCTTGCCATTTAACTTACATTCTTGATTGTGTCACTTCTTCGCACAACTTGCATTTCCGACGTTGCTTTGGATTCATTGGAGGAGAAGATGAAGATATTATTTAACGGTAATTTTTTTAAATTCTCAAAATCACTTGTAACATCATTATTTTTATATATTTTTTTTTATTATTTTAATTATTATATAAGTATAATTTTATTTAACTTTTAAAATTTACTGAAGCACTCCCAAATGCACTCAAAGATCCCACCGTTGATAGAGGAGGGTGAGGGATCTCAAAGGAGTTTGTGAATTTCCAAAAAATTAGAAAGAAAAATAAGAAAAGTGTGGAAAACGATGAAAAATGATAGAAATGTAATTTTATTTTACTATTTTCGTAATGTTTATATACTTATGGAAACCGGCAAAATTTGAAATCCAAGTATTTATGTATGCGGTAGAAAATGACGAAAATTGTGGTAGATATTAACATATTATAATCAATGCATAACATATAAATTACAGAATTTCTAAATTTATATAAAATTAAAAAAATCAATACATAAACTTCAAATACAATTTTGAAAAATTGAAAATCATTATTTTTATTATCTCACGTGAACATCGTAATGTCAATGTCTTCCCATAATTTATCAACTATTTTCTTTTTACGTCCTTAAAAGCTTAGTTGTATCCTACAATTAAAATTTCATTAAAAGAAATTTTAAAAAAGTTCTAAGAAATTTAAAGAATAGAAAGTAACCAAAGGAAGCCGAAAGTTAGAAAATTTGATAATGTTTGTGCATGAATTTATATAAAAGTTAAAAAACTTTAATAGAAAATATTGAAATTTAATTAAAATGCCTTCAAACATCCAAACAGAAAGGTGTTTTTTACTTTTCTTTATTTTTTATAAATTTCTCTCCTTTTAATTTTTTCTTTTAAAATTTATTTTTCTTTTTTCTCATTCTTTCTGTATTCACAGCCCTCCTTCACTATTCTTGGAGTAAATAAAAGTACTTCTGAGAGTGATTTTAGGTGACTAATTTTTAGATTAAAATAATGAAAAAAAATATATTAAAAAATAAAAATGTTATTACGAAAATAATAGTAATTTTGAAAACTAAAATAAATAACAAGTAAACGAAACAAGTACGAGATTGCGTAAGTTGTGAGTACATAACAATTTAATATTTTTACTAAAAAAATAACGAAAAATTTTACGACTCTCACAAATATCTAAAATTTAAACTTATTTTTTATGAAAATTTGAAATCATAACGTCAATCTTCCGGATTACTAAGATACGACCTTAATGATATAAATGATATATGTGCAATGTGCAGAGACAAAAATATCATATTAAAATCAATTAGGTTAAAAAGGTTAAAATCAATTGGATATTTGAAACTTATTTTTTTTTACTTTTATTTTTTAATATTTTGACGTCGTACATAATCTTCAAAAATATTTTGATACCGCAAAAATCTGTCAAATCTCTTTTAAAATAAAATTTATTTATCGAATTGATATTTTTATTTTTTGTTAATTATTATATTAAGATAATTTTATTATATTATTAAAATTTTAAATACGAGACTATAAATTTTAATAAAATATTTTTCAATCATTAGGATATCTAAATTGATATTTTCTGTTACAATTTTTTTTTTTTTTTTTTTTACTTTGGAGGATATCATACGACTGCGCCTGCGTTTGTTATATAATGAATTAATTAAATAATAATAAGATATATAATAAATTATAAAATAAAAATTTATATAATAATAATATATAAAAATTTATAAAAAAACCCTCCCAAACATACCTGATAACGCACTGATTACAGTCCACTCCATCTCTGCCTTCTTCCATGCTTGTTCAGTTGTCGGTGTCCCATGGCGACGATGGCGATGATCTCCGCCGCCTCCCGCCTCCGCCTCTCCGCCATCCCTAATGCCTCCTCCTCCGACTCTTCCTCCCTCTCCTCCCTTCGCTCACTCTCCCTCTCCCTCCCCACCAAACCCCCCCTCCTCTCCGCCAAGCGCCGCCTCGCAACCCCCGCCCCCGTCGTGTCCATGAGCATGGAGGCCGGCGTCGGCGTCATGGGCACGAAGCTAGGTATGATGAGCTATTTCGAGCCGGGTGGCACCGTCGTCCCCGTCACCGTCGTCGGCTTCAGGGAAGGCAACATCGTCACCCAGGTCAAGACGGAGGCCACCAACGGGTACGACGCCGTGCAGGTCGGATACCGGAGGGTTAGGGATCGAAAGCTGACCAAGCCCGAGTTGGGGCATCTCCAGAAGGCTGGCGCGATCCCGTTGAGGCATCTCCAGGAGTTCCGACTCCAGTCCGTCCACGGGTTTGAGCCCAATCAGAGGCTTGTCGTCGAGGAGATTTTCAGCGAGGGTGATCTTGTGGACGTGTCAGGGACCACCATTGGGAAGGGATTCCAAGGTTTGCAATCTGTTCATCATTGCGTGCTTCTTTTTTGGGATGTTTCATGTCTATTGCCATTGCTGTGACTTGTGACATATACTTGATAAATTTGCCTTACATCAAATGGAGTGGTAGTTTTGGGAAAAATAATCATGTCGAAAATGATAACTCTTATATTACTTGAGAGTCCTTTTTTACTTATTAATTTATTTTAGTAAGATAAAATTCATATGATATCAAAATCAATCTATGTATGTTATATGTAAGATATTATGTAGAGTACTATAAGGAGAAGTTCACAAGTACGGAGGTATGTTGGGAAAAATAAGCGGAAATGATGAATAGAACGAAGACATTTATATCACCTGTGAGGCATTTCCTAGTAGTCAATTAATATTAGTGAAGTAAAATCTACGTAATCGTTATATGGATTTTATTATTAAACCATCATACATGATAAAATTCTTACTTAAAAAGTATTGGTCCTTGATCTAAAGGTTATAAAATTCACCAATTTCTGTTAAATTTCAGTCATTTTCTCTTATTCTTAACAATCCCTATTAGGGAATGCTCTGAACACTCATCAACTGTCACTTGGGAGTCATGCAATGAAGGCCAACCTTGGAGATTCAATGGCTAAGGGTGTAGAGCCAACCCAACATTGGCCTGAAAACTCATACCACTTCCATTCTCTATCTCCAACTTCAACCTACGCCTAATCACCTTTTCATCCTCTAGAATACCCTCAGACTTGAAACTCTCAGCAGGCCAACCACCCAACCTTCCCCTTGCACCTACCACAAACCAACTTTACCTAGTAATTTCTACCGACCAACACAACTATATCCTCACCTCATAAAAATGCCAAATCCATTTATCCAACAAAGTTAAATTTACATAGCAGAGCTTCTGAAAGGCCCAAACCAACCTCCCATTTTGGTCAACAAATTTTATCCCAAAGCATAAGCTGTAGGGTAGAAGAGGCATCCTTCTGCCTACCTTTCTATGAGAACTGATGTTGGATAGTTTTAAGGTGGGTGGATACAGAACATGGTATTTTGAATAGATAGATAATGTAGGCTAGAAGAGTTTGTGCCTTTTGAATATCAAAGCCATTGTTACGAGCATTTAATATGCTTGCTATGTGTATGTGTACATCTGAAAACACAGAATGAGAGTTGTTGAGAGAATAATGAGGATCTAATTACATCATTAGCAATTACAAAGGTATTTATACAATTTTAATGGGCCTATTGGGCCTCCTCTCTAACATTCCCCCTCAAGCTGGAGCATATATATCTAGAAGCCCCAGCTTGTTACATAAATTTTCAAACAAGCTAAATCTTAAAGCCTTTGTAAAGATATCAGCAATCTCCTCAGAAGGAGGAGTATAAGGCAAGGATATAATCCCATTCTCCACTTGTTCACGAACATAGTAGCAATCAATCTCTATATGCTTGGTTCGTTCTCGAAAAGATTCATTGCTGGCTATATAAATAGCAACCTGATTGTTGCAGTGGATAGGCATAGGTTGAGCAACACTAATTTCCCATTCAAATAGTAGGTTCTTTATCCATACAATCTCACTAATTGTTTGAGACAGATCTGTATTCTACTTTAGCACTTGACTTGGAGATCACATTTTATTTCTTGCTTTGCCTAAGTCACAAAATTCCCACCAACAAAGGTACAATACCCGGAAGTAGACTTTCTTTTATAATCACCTCTATAGCTTGAATCAAAGTATGCTTCTACAAGAAAATGCCCATGCCTGAAGTAGATGAGATCCTTTCCAAGATTGCCTTTGATATATGCCAAGACATGTAAAGTACCATTCCAATGTATCTGTTTCGGTTCCTGCATAAATTGGCTAAGAACACCAACAACATAGGAGATATCTGGTCTGGTGACAGTGAGATATATAAGTTTGCCAATGAGCCGTCTGTACTAAGCAGTATTTGGGTAAGGCGAGGAGTCACTATTCCAGAACTGAGTGTTTGTCTCCATAGGAGTGGGTTCAGGTTTGCAGCCTAGAAGACCTGTTTCCTCTAACATATCTAGAGCATACTTTCTCTAGATAGTAACAACTGATCACTTTTGTATGCAAATTCTATGTTAAGAAAATATTTGGGTTTTCCCAAATCCTTTATGGAAAAGTATTGTGCCAAGAAATTCTTAGTGGAGTGGATGCATGCAGTATCACTACCAGTCAAAATGATGTCATCCACATAGACAACCAAAATGACATACTTGTTTGAGCTTTTCTTGACAAAGATAGATGGATCTACAACACATTTTTTGAAATTTTAATGCAACAGGACAAAACTGAACTTGAAAAACCAAGCATGGGGACTCTGTTTTAGTCCATAAATGGTCTTCCGCAACGAACAGATTGTATTCTTCCCCTGAGCAACAAATCCAGGAGGTTGCTCCATAAAGACCTGTTCATCAAGGTCACCATGTAGGAAGATATTACTCACATCCATTTGGGAAAGAGACCAGCCTTGATTGACAACCATAGAGAGTAAGATCTGAATTGAGTTGAGACGGGCAACCAGCAAAAAAGTTTCAGCATGCTCTATAAAGACCTGTTTATCAAGGTCACCATACAGGAAGATATTACTCACATCCATTTGGGAAAGAGACCAGCCTTGATTGACAGCCATAGAGAGTAAGATCCGAAATGAGTTGAGATGGGCAATCATCGAAAAAGTCTTGGCATAATCCACACCATAGGTCTGAGTAAACCCACAGGCAACAAGGCGAGCTTTATATTGGTCCACCATACCATCAGGATTGTGTTTGATTGTGAAGACCCAACAACAGCTAACAACGGGAGCATTCAGAGGGCGAGGAATCAAGGTCCACGTGCCACGGTTGACTAACTCCTGCATAACAACATCCATGGCCACCTTCCAGTGTGGAAGGGCAAGTGCTTCTTGAACATTCTTAGGTATGGATTTCGAATGCAAGGAGAGAGCAAACTGGCAATGAGAGGAACCAAGAGAATCATAGGAGACAAAGTGAGAAAGAGGGTGAGCTGTGGAATAATGTGTACCTTTGCGATGTGCAATAAGAAGGTCAAGGTCGGAAAATGGAGGATCTGTAGTGAAGGAGGTGGTAGGTGCATCGATCGGAGGAGCCACAGTGTTGTGCTGACGCTGTTGATAAATCTGCAAAGGAGCGCTCGAGGGAGTAGTGACAGACGGAGGAAGAACATTCAAGGGACGAGGACAGGCCTCACCCGACAGAGGGGACAGAGGATCAACCACAAAATAGGGAATGTCCTCAAGGAACCGAGCATCAATGGAGACAATATAACGGCGAGTAAGAGGATGAAAGCAACAGTATCCCTTCTGAGTACGGGAATAACTGACAAAGACGTACTTAAGAGAATGAGGAGCAAGCTTGTCAAGGCTAGGGGAAAGATTTTTGACAAAGACAGTACACCTAAAAACCCAGGGAGGGAGAGTGAATAGTTCCTTATCAGGAAGAAGGCGACGAAAAGGGATTTGACCTCCTAAAGTGGAAGAGGGCATGCGATTGATCAAATAAGAGGCAATAAGGATAGCATTAGACCATAGGTAGTGAGGAACATGCATCTCAACAAGAAGAGTTTGAGCAACATCAAGAAAATGTTGATGTTTATGCTTAACTAAACTGTTCTGTTGAGACGTGTGGGGACAGGTGATTTGATGAATAATACCATTAGCAACACAAAAAGATTGGACATCATGCTGTAAAAATTCTAAAGCATTATCAATCTGAAAGATTTTAGGTGTAATAGAAAAATGATTGCGAATTTCATTAAAAAGGAACATATAACATCAAAAAGACCTTTACGATCTTTCAAGAGATACACCCAAGATACTCTAGAGCATTTATCAAGAAAGACAACATAATTATAATCAGATACAGATGAACGACATGACAGACTCCAAATATCACAACAAATAGTGTTCAATAATGAAGACAAAGACGACAACTCACTACTTCGATAGGTAGCACAAGAGTGCTTACCTAAAATACAAGACTGACATGAAATAGACGACATAGAAATCCAAGGCAGAGCCGCTTGAAGCTTACGAGTATATGGATGCCCAAGCCGATGATGCCAAAGAAGAGACGAGTCATCGAGGGTGATGGTAGTTGCCAACCCTCGAGGAACAGCATTAGTGATGAGCACATAGACACTGTGGCTGCGTTCATGCCCTAAAGCAATCCTCCTCCCCGTTTGCAAATCTTGAAAGAGACAATGAAAAGGGAAGAAGGTGACAAAGCAGTATAATTGTTTGGTGACCGCACTAATGGATAGCAAATTAATGAGAAAATCAGGACACGATTAAGAGTAATTTGGGAGGTAGGGGTGATGCGTCCCTCACCACAAACAGTGCAATTGTGACCATCAGCAATAGCCATTGATAATAAATTAGGGAACTCAGATAGACGAATAAACAAAGATTTTGTGCCAGACATGTTGTGATTCACTGAAATCAATAATCCAAGTGTGTTCAGAAGCACAAGGTAGAGAGGCCAAAAAGAAGACATTAGTAGTGTGGGTTGTAGAACCTTGATTGGCCTTCATGGCAAGATATGCGTCATAATCTTGCTGAGAGATTGCAACAGTCCCAGAGGAGGAGGAAGATCCGTCGGTAGCCGTGGTGACAGCAGCAGCCATAGTAGGAGGATGAGAGGGGCGCTCGAACTTCGCCTAGCATTTGTCAGAGAAGTGCCCTTGTTTCCTGCAATGGTCGTAGACGGGACGAGGGCGGCCACCCCTCTCGCAGTTGGATCGGTCGCGCACACCATGGTGGTCGACGCTGGAGGAGAAGGAGTCGTCGGCCCGATGTGCAGAGAAGAGGGCAGAGGATTCTAACGGAGGGAGGGGGGCGGGGCGAACAACCTGGAGGGCGGGGTTGAGGGTCGTTGGCAAAGAGGGGACAGAGTCGCTGCCCAAGATGGAGCCTCGAATGTGACCGGCGACCTTGGGTTGCAGGTCGGAGAGAAAAATGGCCACCCTGAGCTCTTGACGATAGCAGCGTTGGGTGGCGATGTCGAGGACGAGCGGCTGGTAGACATCCAGTTCGTCAAGGAGGACAGTGAGGACGCTGTAGTACTCAAGGATGGAACGATCGCCCTGACGATTGGAGAAGAGGGACTCGTAGATTTCACAGACGCAGGCGATGTTGTTCTCATTGTCGTAGGTCGTGCGAAGCTGCTCCCAGATGCGCTTCGTCGGACGAACACGTGAGATATTGCGGGCGATGGGTTCGTTGACGCTCGCGAGCAGCCACCCGACGACGACGCAGTTGGTGACGTACCAAGCGGCATGAGCAGCAACCTTCCATCTGGTGGGTCATCGCGGAGGTGCGTCTCCTTCGTGTGGGCGGTGAGGAAGTTTTCGAACGCACTTGCCCATAGATGGTAGTTGGAAGGATTCAACTTGACGCCGGTGGTGGTGAGCTTGTTGGTCCAGTCGCCCTTCGTTGGCTCCATTGAAGATCAGAGGAGGAGACAGCGGGGACGGGCGGAGGTGGGTCGATGGCGGTTCGGGTTAAACCGTAAACTTAGCTCTAATACCATGTTGAGAGAATAATGAGGATCTAATTACATCATTAGTAATTACAAAGGTATTTATACAATTCTAATGGGCCTATTGGGCCTCCCTCTAACAAGAGCCAGTCTCCATCATTCTAAATTAGTTCCTAAACATTTTGAGTGATTCTGATGATGAAATGTGAACATTTAACTCAAAATCAATTAGTAATATATGGAGATGTCCTTTTTTTATATTTATCCATATCTTGTTTTACATTTTATCCATGTGGAAGTATTCTATCACTCTCTCCCACTTGTGTTCTTGTTTAGATCTTATAAGTATTTTTTTTTATCCGGTAGATGTGTATGAGCTTATTGTGGTCTTTTTGCTATAGTATCATGATGAAATGTGAATATCATACATAAAATTAATTGATTATAAGTGAAGGGTCCTTTTTTATATTTAACACGTATCTTGTTTTACATTGTTCATGTGTTACTATTTCATCATAACTTCCTTATTCTAAACTTATTCCTAGTTACTATTTATTGAATTTAATTTTTATCTGCACATGTAGATTACATTAGCTAAATTATCCTCAAGGCTAGAACATAAGATATTCATGCATTTTGTAGATTTTTTTCACTGCCTATACTAGCCAAGCTTCACAAATGCATGTCAATTACTATTTATTTTCTATGCATAAGTAAATAGAGAAAAGAAAAAAGGCCCCTTTATTTTACACTTCGATTTGATAAGTGTGTGATTCAAGAAACCAATGGTAATCTTCAAACAAGTTCCAATTTGAAAACGTATAAATTTAACATCATGAATAAAATTGGTTTTGCTCTTATTCCATAGACTGATTTTGAAATTGGTTTTAGTGACTAAAGGTTGTTCACATTTGTTACTCCGCTCAATGAGGTCAGCTGCATTTTGCTATTTATGTCAAACAAATGTCTTGACTCCTTGTGTTGTTTAATGTGTATGTGTGGAACTTGACAAAAAACTGTTTTGTTTAAAAAAGTCCATTACAACATTGAAGTCAGTCTGTCTAGAGTCCATTTGCTTCTACTTCTCATCCACAAGGGCAACAACTACATTTTCTAAGGAACTTTCATGTTACCAAATTCGTATTTCTGGAGAAATGTTGCAATTCCAACCTCAGAAAAGATACTTTTCTAGCAAATTCATCGTCAGGGAGTGCATTTTTGCTTCTGGGTCGGTTGTTTTCCACCCGTCAATGTGGTGCAGCTGGCAGCAAACTAATTTATCCTGTGTGGTTACACTTGCATTGGTTTATCATGTCTCAAGAATATTTTTAATGTTGAAATGTTAAAATTCTAGAATATTTTTAATTTTTGTAAAATTAAATATAAATTTTTCTATATTTTCATAAGGTGTACAAATAATCTTATAAAATTTTTTATTTCCAGATTTTTAAAATTTTAACAATAAATTTTTTTTCAAAATTGTCTTTTCATTAATTTCCAAGAAACACAAATCTCCCCTAAAAATCTTCAAAACCCGACTATTACCATACATACTTAAATCTTAAGAAGAGAATATTCTGTTGAGTTTTATGCGTTTGAAGATTTTTCTTGACAGGTATGATCTCTTATGTACGGAGTTGTGGTGGATGAGAATGTGAGATTTATATGAGGTTTCAGAATGCGAAATTTCTTGCATGTTCCTTTTTTTTTTTTAGCATTGAGTGGAAGTGATCGATCATACGTGTGTTACGCAGGTGGGATAAAAAGACACAATTTCCGGCGTGGGCCGATGACTCATGGTTCCAAAAGCCACAGAGCCTTAGGGTCCATCGGTGCTGGAACAACACCAGGACGTGTATACAAGGGGAAGAAGATGCCTGGAAGAATGGGAGGAACAAAGACAAAGATCCGAAAGTTGAAGATCGTCAAGATGGACGCCGACCTTCGGGTTGTGATGATCAAGGGGGCTGTTCCCGGCAAGCCTGGTAATCTCCTGCGGATAACGCCAGCAAAGATGGTGGGCAAAAACATTCCAAAGAACTAGAACCTTCTTGCCCATTGCTTCCATGGTCCTGAACGTGAGAATTCCATTTCCTTTGTTGTTTTTGGATTGACCTTGTTTTGATATCTAGCATGGATTTCATGTTTATGATTTCTAAACATGGTTTTGTGTCTCTGCAAATAGAACAGGGCAGGTTAATCTTCAAGTGACCGGCCGAATGGATAAAGATTGCAGCTGAACGGCTGGCATTAGTTGATGTTGGTTAATCTGTCGATTCTGTCCAAGCTCGTAAAGAAAACAATCTTGTTGGTGATGTTATGACATGCTAATCCTGCATCAAAATCATGTTCCAATAATATATTGCAAGTGTTTGTTACCAGATCCATCAAAGTTATGCAGTAGAAAACCAGATAGGCTAATTGACATAATAGTCGCGGTTTGATTTCTTGAGACAAGAAAAAAGAAGCAGCAGAAGCAGAGGCAGAAACAGAGCATTTGGAAGGAGCGCGGACATCAGCGCCGGCGTCATTTCCCGAAGAGCAAGCTCATCAAGCTCCTGAACATCTGCCCTCTCCTCCCAAGCTGTTCCCTCACGGCCTTCTCGTCCGGAGCAAACCCATTTCGCCTCATCTCCTCCAGCAGCTCCCTCGCCTCCCCTTCCTTCTTCTCCCTCAGGAACGCCTCGAACACGGCCGGGTACGTCTTCGCGTTGGGCTTCATCCCCTTCTCCATCATCTCCAGCAGATACTTGCTCGCCTCTCCGACCTTCCCGTCCTTGGCCAGGCCCTGGATCAAGACGGAGTAGGTGTACGCGTTGGGGAAGACCCCGGCGGCCAGCATTCTCTCGTACGTCTTGACGGCCTCCTTCGAACGTCCCCTGGCGTTGGCGTAGGCCTCGATGACGGCGGTGTGGGCGACCACGTCGGGCATGGCGCCCTTGTCTTTGATGAGGGAGAAGAGTTCCAGCGCCTCGTGGGTGAGGCCGTCCTTGGACAATCCGTCGAACATCTTGGTGGCGTGGTTGACGAGGCCATCGGTGCGCATGTTGTGGAAGATCTGCTGAAGGTCGGTCGGGTCCTTGGGGTCTAGGTTCATCGGTTTCTTGTTGAATGGGTCGTAGGGCGGTGGGAGCTTGCTCTTGTCCGTCTCCTTAGCTTTGATGGGTGCTGAGTCGGTCGCAGTCTTCTCATCTTCGTCGGACCAGTCGAAGGATGCGGTGGTGTTGGTGAACCTTGGAGGAGGGGGTGGTGGCGGCGGCGGTGGTGGGTCGGTGGAAGAGGAGAAGTTACGGTGGAGCCTCGGAGGATGGGGAGGAAGGCGGTGGCAGGGGTGACGAAGATGAGGGGAGAGGAGGAGGAAGAGGTGTCGGCAGAAGGCGGCGGTGGTGGTGGAAGGCGAACGCAACAAGTGTGTGACCATCGTCGTTGTGGTGGTGGTGCAAGAGGCGGCGGTAGCGATGACTCGAGCAAGTAAAAGTTTTGTGATCGACGATATTTATGTAAACAGATTAAGGAATTTTCTAAATTTTTTTTATATATAAATTGATAATAAATCTCACAGGGAGATGAATAATGCTCCTGCGGCATCGTCTCTTGAGAGAGGTTAAGAAGTTTATATCAAAAGTATAAGAAATAATAAAAATATAAAAAATAATAAATTAAATTTTTCATATTTTTTAAAGATATAAACCCTTATTATAATAGATTTTGTTCTTTTGATTAAGTTCAAAATGTTGAACAAATCATTCTACGTTAACCCTTTTTTTTATTTTGTTAAATTTTTGTAGACTAATTGTTTGTTAATTTTCCTACTCTTTCTTATAAATTTACACTTTAATGAGGGTCTGTGTAAGTCAAATTTTTTTTGAAATTTTTAGGCATTTGTGTAATATTTAAATTTTTCTATCACTATATATATATAATTTTTTTCATTATTTCGTTAAATTTTTTTTTCAATTGATAAAAATTTTATTTCCATATTTTTTTTTGATGCTGTATGTCTTGTTTAATTTTATCAGTTACTAAATTTATAGTTATAAGGAAAATATAAAATTATATTTAAAATATTAAAATATAAATTATTTATATTTTTAAATTAAATTTTTAAACCATTTTTTACTTTTACTTACTGAGCATAATCTAATTGTAAGAAGAAGAAAAAACCTCACACGAATAACCAAGCTCAGCTGCTCAAGCCTCCATATTTTACCTTTTTTTTATATAACTTTCCAATGTCTTTTACCTTATTTTTGAATATTTGTTTCCTTCGTTCTTCCCCCACCATCTCTATCCTATCGGCCATCATCTCCGGCCTCTCTCCGCCGCTAGTTCTCGTCCCACCAACGCCGCACGGCTATCCAATGCCGCCTGCATTTTTCACGCCGTCGCCATCTCCTCTCCTCCCACCGTGTCCGATCTACACAGCTGCTGGTGCCGCCGCCGCCGGTGTAGCTGTCCACGGCCCTTTATGTTGCGCAATCGGCACCCTCCCCCCCCCTCCTCTTCATCGCTGCAGACGTCCGCCAAGCGTCATCCCCTGGCCGTCGGTCACTGCCGCTTTATAACTGATTGGTGACCTCCTCTCTATGGACTCTTCACCTGTATAGCAATTGTTAAAGGTATTCACCGTCTTCTTCCTACTAATCTATGGGCACTTAAGTTATTTAGGTTCAAATTGTTATTTAGTGTTGCACACGATGCTTGCATTATGCATCTTATATGTAGTTATGTTGGCTTATCCTTTTTTGTTTTCCAAATAGTTGATATTTTTAGATTTTGCGTATAGTTCTTCCTTTTCTATTTTTCATATAGTGCATTTCGCAAATTTTATGATCAACTATGGTTGCACATGTAGTACATTATGGTCACACTTTCTTTCTTGTGCTTAATTTTAATTATCTGGCTTAGATGAGTTGTACAAAAATGTCGGGCCAATAAAAGGAAACCACTGATTGAGGAGGAGTCGAGTCAACCATGTTCTTTCAACTCTCTCTTTCAAAAGACCCTCTCTTGACTCATTTTTAGCATGGAAACTATTAGTTGAGTGTCTAGTTGAATATAATGATCCTGACAATTTCCATGTGCAACTCATTATCCAAGATGCTGATCTTCTGGATTACATTTTTTTCCTTCAACAACACAGCTCTCCCTCAATTGGTAGCCCAATTCTATGCCAACGTGCCTCTTGCATTTGAAAACTTGCTTGTGACCAAAGTTAATGGTAATAAGATTGATTGAAATCACTGCCGATTGCCTTGCTGACAAGTGCATTCGACTAAGGAAGGAATTCTTTTCCATTTGAATTTAAATGGTTTCAAGACAACATCTTGGATGACCTTAGGTTCCTTGGGTTCATAAAAAGGGTTGACCTTGAATTGATCAACATCAAAGGGGATGCACCCATTGCTGGTCCAAACTTCTTTCCCAGAATCTTATCATGAGGACTGAACATCAAAGTATCCTGAGCATCATTTTAGCCGTTGCCACCTAATCTCTTAGGTGGAGAATTGAGATAAACTAGGTTGCCTATCTTTTTAGTATATTCCAAAATATCCATCTAAATTTTTTTTGGTAATGAAATACATAGATTAAAAGGCAACAAATCCTCAATCATGCAACCACAATTAAGGAAACATTACCATACAAAAAAACAAATGATAAGGCTCAAAAGTAAGAAATATAATCAAAATAACAAGACGAGTTAAAAAAAGATAAAAAAGGAGAGACAAATTAGTTGTTGATGCCCTACCCCTCCACATCATCACCCCATCTGCAAAAAACAGATGTGGCTTCTTAGTTTGTGTCATCTTTGTTGTCATCATTGTTGTCTAAGTCCTAGCAATGTGAATATTCCAATTAGATTGAATTTCTTTAATTATATTCACTCTTGAACATGTAGTTAAAGTTTCTAACCAAAAACAATTAATCTACAAATGTTATTGAATATCAGGGAGATATTCTAAACACTACAACCAAAATTTTTATTATTTCTATCAATCCTACAATTCCAAATAAAAGCTAAGAGACAAGAACATCAAACAACATTATATAAAGGAAATTTACATCCAAAGATGGGTAAAAAAACTAAATAGAAAAAGTCTTTATTGAGGAAATCATTGCCATCATTAATCAAGAAAGTCCAAATATTTTTAGGCTTCTCACAATCAATGAATAAATGAATAGTACTTTTCAAAGAAAATTACAATGAAAACAAATAGTATTTCCTTGTCAATATTTGTTAGCTAAATTTTCTTTTGTAAGCGAATGCTTAGGCTATCCAAATGCTTTTGGGTAAGTGGTATACACCAGCTGACTTACCAAATGCTTTAGCTGTTTGCCATCTTTGCATCTTTGATTGGGCTGTTCACTCTAAGCCCATTCACATTTCTATTTTGAGCATTTATCCATTACTTCCCTCATCTTCTCAGTCCGCTAGGCCTCTTCTCAACCCAATGTAGGTTTCCACATCATCTTCCTCCGATGCTCTTGAAGAGGTCAAGAAGGAAATGTCTAGGGAAATGCAAGGTATGAAGATGGAAACCGTGAGGAATTTTGATGAGATTTGTTTAGATATATCAAGTGTACCACCAGTTGGTTGTTGGCGAAGTTGAAGGAAATTTTACAGGAGTTTTGGAAAAGACTCCTTGTTAGTCTTTGGTTGTGGTATGTCCTGTTTTGTATTGTGTTGTGACTGGTGATGGATATGGTGACTTTGACTCTGTTTTATGTTTTGACTTACGGATATTGTGTTTTAAGTTTTACGGATGTATGGATATGGTATGATGATGATTTGTTTGGATATGATGATGTGTCATTTGATGTTTGAGGAGGAGAGAATGGTTTCGTTTGTTTTCAGTTTCATTTACTGTGAAGTTAGTTTTAAAAACTGTGAAGTTAAAAGTAATGAAATATATGTAATTAAACTTTATAGTAAGTTGTGTGATGAAAATTTGTATATAGAAGTTTTGTGTAATGATGATAATGCATAGAGGTTTATGTAGAATTGAAGTTGGAGTCCTTTGAGTTTAAACAAACGGAGCTAATATATGGATAAACTTTTTGCAATTTATTTGCATTATCATCCTAAATTAAAGAAGAGGGGAGTCAAGTTTTCTTTTTCGGCTTTTCTAAGGTTCCATTTGTTTGACATCTATGTTATTCAAATTATAGCATTGTGTTAATGTGAGAATAAAATCTAAAACAATAAAAAAATTTATTGTATGGTAAAAATCATGTTCCTTTTTTTAGACGTTGTCCTTGATATCAGCTGTTTCATTTCAAAGTCGAATGGTTTTCACCAACTCAGAGTGCCGCGGTTGGTGCAAGGTTCCTTAATATTTTGGTACAAGAGGCTTGTAAGGATTGATTGTGGTTGGTGTGCAGGAGCACATATCACATCCTTAACCATAAATACGATGTCATTACGTGCAAAATGAACAAGATCCTTGACCTTGTTTTTTTCTGCCCACCCACCCCACAAGCCAGTTGATACAGGCTGAGGAACGTCAGAGATGAGGTATTTTATACAAAGATTTTTTTTT
>JAMKPZ010002765.1:0-36692 GCA_024699675.1 Amphibolis antarctica
TATTAATTCTCTACTAGCTATTGATTTTTTGAACCAACTTTTTCTAATAGCAAAACTTTTCTTCATTGCATATGCATTATAAAAATTATATGCATCATGCTCCGAAGAAAATGTCATGGCATGGTGTGGACTTGCACTTCCTTCTCCTTCTCCATCAGGATGGCTAGCCGACCCTTCCATTCTAGTATTGAACTCTAAGTCATCAAGCCCTTACATTTCAGAATAGTCCTGTTCGAGCCATTATACTTGTTTATCATACAATAACTTTTGACAATTCGAGAATGGTTGATTCTTTAATTAAAAGTGCGACAATAAGGAGTGAAACTTTGAAATTATCAACCACTCTGTAAAGTTAACATTGCAACATTTAATTAAAGTTATCAACTACTAATTATCAATCACTCTGTAAAAGTGTACATATTACGACTTTTAAATTACCAACAGACTAAGATAAATAACTTTAAATTTCAAAGTACGTTGATAACTTTACAGAGTAGTTGATAACTTTACAGAGTAGTTGATGGGTAACATTTCAGATTAAACATATTTCACTTTGGTCTAACTAACTTTTTTCCCAAAAAATGTTGCAAACATTTTTCCCCCAATAAATGTTCATTCATGTTAAATGAAAGTATAATCAATGCACTTAATAAATCAACTTTTAAAAACATGAAAGCACACCTGTAACCCGTCGGTAGATCCAACGCTAACTGACATCCTTCTGTGTTCCATTCGATAACTTTAAAAAGATCGAGGGGAAGACGAGGGGACTTCCAGGGAACAACGAATCACAGGTGACGATGATTGGGGAAAAAGAATCACAAATCTCAAATCTCAGGTGACTTTTTGTGATTTTTTTGTGTTAAAATAAATGGACTGCTTTTACACGAGTGTCATCGACGAGAGTTTTTTTTTCGTGGAGGAGTTTTTTTTCAGATACTCTCTCTCTTAATCATACAGTCGTTAATGTTTGATCCAACAGGTGCCTACAGAATCAACTTCTATAGGCACATATAGAATCATTTTACCCTTTATATATATATATATATATATATATTCGTAGCTTCATTCACAAATGTACCTGCCTCATACATCCACATGTTGAGGATGTTTCGATCTGCTGGAATATCATATATTCCAGCAGCTTCACTCTTACATATATATGTGTGGCTCTGGTTTGGTGGAAGTGGTCCATGGGATCTACGTACATCTGCTCTTCCCGGCCACATGTTGATTCCTTTCGCTTTTTAATATTCAATAATCTGAATATATCGAGAGATGAGAATCCTGTTGGAATATATAGTAGTCGTAAATGAAAAAAAATTATGCTGAACTTAGATTCTTAATTAAAATACATGTGAGTTCTTTTTTAATTAACCAATTTATTTTAGTAAAGTAAATTCCATCTTAATATATTGTAATCAATTTAAGCACGTCACATCTAATTAAGATGTGTGTAGCTAGGGTAATTAACTTTATGGGAACCTTACAAGCATGGGGCGTCGTATGTGTTAAAATATATAGTCTCACGAGTTGAAAAAAATGTGATAAACTAATTAATTAGACTTTTAAATAATTGTAAAAAAATTTCATTAATCAATTAATTTTAATAAAATAAATCTTATTTTCGGTGAGAGCGCCGTGATGGATTCATGTTATATATTCTCTCGATCTCCATGGCTTCTTCATCACACACAAATCGAATCCAACGTTAGGTACATGATTCCTCCGTCAAGCAGCCATTGGCAGGATACTTGCGGCCGCCACCACACACCACTTGCCCCACGCATATATCTCTTGGATTCCCTACTTCCCGGCCTGCATCTCGATCTCTATCTCCATCCTCGCCATGCAAGCAGACGTACACGTTCGATCGCCTTATAAATACACTGCTTTGCTGCCCCACCCTCGTCCAAATCGATCTGGTTGATTGATTCACTATTGCAGCAGTGGTCGATCTAGCTAGGTAGACACGATGATGAAGGCAGTCGGGAGTCAGGCAGCTTCGGAGAGGCATGCGGGGTGTGCGGCTTGCGTGGAGCAGAACAAGGGATGCACTTGCGGCGGCGGCGTCGGTCTTCATCATCATGAGGAGAAGGCCGACAGCTCCTTCCTCCATTCCGTCATCAACATGGTTGGGATGATGATTGGTACGTACGCAATACGGTACTTTTTGTAGCAAGTTCAATTGATTACGTACTTGAGCGTACATGCATCGAAGGTGACGGGGGTGTTGCAGGGCTTGGACAGCTGTCAACCCCGTACGCTCTGGAGAACGGCGGGTGGGCCTCCGTCTTCCTGCTGGTAGGGCTGGGGGCTGCGTGCGCCTACAGCTCCCACGTGATCGGCAAGTGCCTGCAGCAGAGCCCCAAGTCCAGGGACTACCAGGACGTGGGGGAGCAAGCGTTCGGCAGGGCGGGAAGGCTGGCGGCCGCCACCTTCGTCTACCTCGAGATCTTCCTCTGCCTTGTCTCCTACACCATCTCCCTCAACGACAACCTCGCCCTGGCCTTCCCCGCCCCAGCCTTCCAACTCCCCACCTGCTTGTCCAGCCTCCTCTCCCCCAAACAGCTGCTGACGGTGGCCGCCGTGCTCCTGGCCCTGCCGAGCCTCTGGCTCAGGGATCTCTCCTCCATCTCCGTCCTGTCCTTCGCCGGCATCATCTTGTCCTTCCTCATCTTCACCTCCGTCTTCTGCACCGCCCTCTTCGGTGACGTCATGGCCAATCACACCATGCCGGCGCTCAACCTTCCCAAGATCCCAGGAATAAGTGGTCTCTACGTGTTTGGGTACACTGGTCACATCGTTTTCCCCAATATCTACAAGGCCATGAAGGATCCTTCCCACTTCACAAGAGTACATCGAATCATATATTATCCCTTGTTGATTAATTAAATACATACGTACGTACATGCATACGACGTTAATTGTTGATTAAATAACAATATATACTTGTTATACATGCAGGTGTCGATGACAAGTTTCTCCATCGTCATCTCCCTGTACGTGGGCTTGGCCTTCATGGGGGCAAAGCTGTTCGGCCCGTCGGTGAAGCCCCAGATAACGCTGAGCATGCCACCCAACAAGGCGTACACCAAGTTGGCGATATGGGCGACGGTGCTGACGCCCATGTCCAAGTACGCGCTCGAGTTCGCCCCCTTCGCCATGAAGCTGGAGCACAGCCTCCCCCAGTCCATGAACTCCCGCTCGAGGCTGCTCGTCCGCGGCGGCGTGGGGTCGGCGCTCCTTCTCGTCATCCTCGCCCTGGCCTTCGCCGTCCCCTACTTCGAGCACGTCCTCGCCCTAACCGGCTCCCTCCTCAGCACCAGCATATGCGTCGTCTTCCCCTGCGCCTTCTACATGAGGATCTGCCGGGAGGACATGTCGGCGGCGACCTTTGCCCTCAACGGTGTCCTCGTGGCCGTGGGCATTGCCCTTGGGCTGCTGGGAACCGTGTCCTCCTTCGACTCACTTGTGAGAAGCATGCAAGGTCATTATTGATCAAACGTAATTAATTAATTCCGAGGTATATATAATCACCTGGGAGTTAATTAATTATGCCTGTTGGAATTATATAATCAAGTGATGAGTTGAAAATTAATTATATATTCGCCTCGTCAACGCAACCAGTGCGTACGTGCACGCCCACCCTAATCCGACGGTGTTTGCCAACGCTTTCTGAATATCAACGATTTATTTTAAAATGTTGTTATTGTACGCGGTCATTTCATTTTTCGTCGAAATATTGCAAAATATTAAAAGAAAATGGACAATATTTTTCTACAGAAAAATTTCATAAAAATTATCGAACATATCGTTTGTGAAATGAAATTTATAGAAATTTTTACTATTTTAACAAATAATATAATAAAAGTAAAAGTTTTTATTGTAGATGTAAAAAAAAATGAAAAGAGATTTTTTTTACCTTAAGAATGACAAAAAAATAAATTTTTTGCTCACATAATATATAGATTTTGCTAAATAAAGTCGTAATTTTAATTGTGTATCCTAAACATTCGAAAGTATACTTTTCTTAAAGGAGGATTTGTGTTTTTTCTCTATCCCTAAATCAAAAAATACAAAGAGATTTTTTTTCTCTGTATGTGTATTTATATATATATATATATATATATACACGCGCGCACGTACGTACACGAAAATATAGTCCCGGTGGATTCCATTGATTAATTTGTGAGACACTCTATGTGGTCAAAATTTTGACCATTGAGATGTTGATCAAGTCAAGATCTCGAATGGCCAGTTAAAAAAATACTTTCAATTTTAAGATGATAGGTATATTTTTTAATTATTAAAAGTATTTTTTATTTTTTATTTTAAAATTATTTATTTAAAATTTACTTTTTTATACTGATGAAGTTGGTGAACGATAGCTTTAATGCAACGATGCCTTTCAAATTTTAAGAAAAAAGCAGTCGCTGTACGTTAAATCTACGACAATGTCTTTTTTTGCCGATGTAATTAACGTAGACTTTTACTTCTCCTCCAAGACATCTCGAAGGTTTCTTCTTGCGTACCAACTCCTCGAGACATTACGTGAACATGAGTAAAATATGTTTGATGAAATTTATATTTTTTTAAAATTATTTTCAATTTCAATCTTATGTAATTATTAAAACTAAAACTTAAACTTAAGCTAAATAAAAAAAACGACCCCTTCGAATTTATACTGTTTTCAATGCAGGCTGAGACAAAGTCACACTAGAACAGAAGTACATGTATGGTATGGCAATGACTTTGAAGAATAAATAAATAATATTTAAAAGGCATGAAATATTTCAGTGGTATTATTTGTCAAACCTTGCACCCAATTTCCTTTCTCGGAACTGACAACTGCGGCGGTGGCGTTGGCGTTCTCCCGACCGAAAACTCCACGCACGAAACTTTCGACGTCGATGACCTCGTCCGAAGCACCACCACTCTCCGCCGCCGGGATGAAGGGCGGCCTGGAGACCTGCAGCACCGAGTCCCAGTCCACGCCTCGGAAGAAGTGGTGGGATTTGATCCCCTGCAACCGAATCCTCTTGTCCGGGTCCTTCTCCAGAAGCTTCCGGATCAGGTCCCGCAGATGCGTCCTCTCCCCCACCAGCATCGGCGTCATGGAGATTATCCGGTAGAACGTCTCCTTCCGGTTCTCCCCCCGGAAAGGTGTCCTCCCGTACAGCATTTCGTAGAGGACCGCCCCTAGGCTCCACCAGTCCACCGAGAAGTCGTGCCCCCTGCCGTCGATGACCTCTGGGGCTACGTACTCCTCCGTCCCGACGAAGGAGTTGGACTTGAAGCCGGAGGAGGAGATCCCTGAGGAGGAGGAGGATGAATTCGTCGTCGTCGACGTCGCGGCTGCGTCTTGCTGCATCCAATTCGGCGCCGACCTCGCGGCGCAGGAGAAGAGCAGATCTAGAGCCTTCATCCGGCGTTTCCTTTTATTGTACCGAAGACGGTGCAGTCGTTGTTTGGAGGGGCCGTTGTCGGGCGTGCTGATCGGCGAGGGTCTGGGCGTGAGCCTGGTAGAGAGATCGAAATCGACGAGCATGAGATGGCCGTTGTCTTGGATCAGAATGTTCTCCGGCTTCAAATCTCTGTACACAATCCCTAATCCATGGAGATGCTCCAACGCCAGCACCAATTCCGCCGCGTAGAATCTGAAAAGGGGAGGGCGAAATGAAAAAGAGGTGAGAAGGTCGAAAAGCGCGCGTGCATCCTTTCATTCCCAAGTCTACATATATGGTGGACTCGACAGACCGGATAATGTCCTCGGAGAACGACTTCTCCGTCTGGCGCTTCCGCAGGGAGCTGAGGTCCCCACCGGAGCAGCGGTCGATGGCGAACCCGAGGATCTCGTCCGTGGACACGACCGCGTGGAGGGCCGGGAGGAGAGGGTGCCTGAACCCCGACAGCACCTCCCTCTCGAACAACACCCGGCGGTACTGGTCGCCACCGCTCTCCTTCTTCCTGCTCTCGATGCTGGATCTGGACATGGCCTTGAGGGCGTAGGAGGAGGAACGATGGTGCACTTGGAAGACGACGCCCTTCGCCCCGCGGCCGAGGACGGCGACTGCCCGGAGGTCTCCGAGGGCCAGTGCAGGTGTGCGGGCCTCGTCCATCCGCAGTGGACGACTGGAGGCAGCCTTACTCGCCGGAAGAGATGGATCGGGACTTGCGGCATTTATAGCGCGTGCGTGGCACATTCCTTGGAGAGCAAGGTTCTATTTTGCCATGCCAGCTTCGCGTCCGTTATTCTGGTCATAAATAGCAGTCACATATACAATTACATGAATTCAGCAAAAAAAAAAAATGCTGCTTCAGAATGATACGATTTATTCATTAAAAAAAAGGAATGACATCATTTATTTATTTATTTATATGTGGTTTGGTGGTGTGGACCCCGCGGGAGATACGTGTCGCAAGCCGACGGCACAAGTTTGTCGCGACACCGCGGACGGTTGGCGTTCGTGGACGGTTCACGTTGCCAAGATGCTTCATTTCGTAAGAACACCGTCGGTTTTAGTAGATTGTAAATTATTTTTTTAACAGATTTCTAGATTTTAGATTTAAAATTTTTCTTGAAAAATATTATTAAATTTTATGATTTTACAATTATATCTTAAGCGCCAAGGATGTTAATGTGCCTAGTGCACACAAGGTCTTAGGCGCTTAAGATATCGTTAAAAATAGAGCCGATGTCTCGATGACACCTTAACGCACCTGCGAAAAAAGAATGGCGCGTGGAATAAAGGAGGACGGAAGAAGACACGCGCACGCACGCACGCACGCAGACGAGTCAAAGGTAAAGTTTGAAAAACAGAGAAAAGGAGAGAGAGAATCCCAAAAGGAGATGGAGAGAAAGATTTCGTCCAGTTTCAAGCACCATCAGGCAACCGTTTTCCGCACGAATCAACGACGTCGGCGCGTCTGCACCAGCGCAGGCCCAAACCTCGAACCGCACCCAAGCAAGCGAGACGCGAGAACCGGTCGCTACTCGCACGTACGTCAGCGTGACGGTTTTTTTTTTTTTTTGGGTTCGAGAAAAGACGAACGAGCGTGGCGGTGGGCTATCGTCGTGTCGGAGCTCAACTTGACGACTCCATCCGCGCCCTTCGTCGTCCGATCGTTTCTTGTAAAGCGCGTGTGTCTGCACGTTTCCACGACAAATCATGAAGTTGTGGGGGTAATCCCACAAATATGCACTAATCAGGTATCATGTAACAAATCAAATGAAAGTTGTTTGCAAGAGAATTCGAATTCTACTTCTGTTAAAAGTAAACTATGATTTTTAAAAAAAACTCGTGATACTTTTTAAAATGTGTGGGAATTCTAAAAAATAAAAACTAAAATCACGTCGCCCACCGTGGGGCTCGAACCCACGACCACAAGGTTAAGAGCCTTGCGCTCTACCAACTGAGCTAGACGGGCTTTTTGTTTGAAGTGTTTTCTAATATTAATGTGTACTTAATTTCATCCACTCTGAGTCAATGAATTCCTAGAAACATTATGGCGAGCCTTAAAAGAAAAGTAGAATCCGTCCTCAATATCTTGCGTACATAATGTACCCATAAATCACGCAGCAACATTTGGTACATATGAACTTGTATATCTGCATATTTACAACATGCGATTGATATGACATATAAGTACACAACTGTTATTCAATAGACTACTTTGGAATGATCTGATTTGTATCATCATGTTCGCCGCGGTCACAATTGCACTCCAACCCTATTTATCGCTTTCATGGCCGAGTGGTAGATTAAAGAGAAGGATTTGTGTTTTCAGAAAGTAAGAAAAATGATAAAATTAATAAAAAATTTAATTTTTTATTTTTTATACTTTTTAAATGTACAAATCTATCTTGAAAAATACATTTAATAATGAATTATTTCAAATCTTCGCAAATTTGTATATGTTATTATTATTATATAAATTCTCAAGTTTCGTTTGAAAATTATTCCTTGAATTTCAATTACAATTCCTCACAAACTTCCATTTATTATTATTACCACACAAACTCTAAAATATAAACTTTCACCACACTAATTGTTATATAACTCTAATTTTGTTTGTTTTACGATTCTCAATTTTAACTTTATTCAACTTCTCAATTATACTCATATATAAATTTTTACCTTATAATTTACTATGTAACTTCAATACCATTTACGTAATTACTCTCAATTTTAACTCTTCATGATTATTAAAATTAAAATATATTGTTATCAAATAAAGCTTAAATGTTTTTCCCTGATTTGAGAATGAAGAGGGAAGAGAAACCG
Source organism: Amphibolis antarctica (assembly GCA_024699675.1). NCBI lineage: Eukaryota > Viridiplantae > Streptophyta > Magnoliopsida > Alismatales > Cymodoceaceae > Amphibolis > Amphibolis antarctica. The sequence continues at coordinate 8,289 of JAMKPZ010002765.1, forward strand.
AGAGGAATCGTTGCATCGTGGAAGTTGACACGACTATTACTTTCATTTTTATTAATGTAGTATCGAAAACTTCGGCTGCTGGCAGAAAGAATACAACATCAACTATATTACACCATAGCATGCAACCGATGATGAATGGTTGGTGCAATCGTTTTCGAAAAACCTATTCAACCTGTACAAGACCTAATGTTTCAGCATGTGAGTAACGAACATCTAGCAATAACTTCCTCGTTACTAGAGAGGAGACCATAGAGAATACATATTCCACTTTACTTCAAAAAGTTCTCAGCTAATAATTTCAACACTCTGAACATGTTTGTCATGATATTAGAATCAACTAACAATTAAATGAAAATGTCGTGAAAAGAAGTTAAATGAAAATGTCATTCCATTTTCATTTTCAATTTTCATCGTACACAAATAAACTCTTTAATCACCACATGCTCTTATGATCTATACACCTTAAAAACAGTATTTTCACAGCATCAGTGAAGTGATTCTTCTCTGAGACCTGCTGTATATGCAGTGATTATACCTTCGTATAAAAAAAAGATATATATTAATGTAGTTCCTGTCGGTATTTGTTATTTTGCAATCCCAATCAATTTTGCAAATATTTCAACGACCCAGCAATAACAATAACCTGATAAAAAAATATTGAGCCAGGAAGACAATATTTAAATAGCACAACTTTGTTTGCAATAACAACGACCGGAGGTAGATAAGAAACTAAATGGCACAAAAAGCAAAGCTGTCGTTACCTCATCTGCGATAAGCAATAAAATTTCATTTTAAACAATTTGGACAAGTCACCAGCCGAAGAGTGGCATACTGACATAAAAATAGATATCTGGATACTGACAAAAATACATGTGAAAGACTTAGCCTGCTCACACTCAACTGCTTCTTTAACGTAAATAGTCAAGTACAATCTGACTTTGAAGTCAACTACTTCTGCGCAGATTCTTTTTGTTAGGCGTTGCAGAGGTTTCAGCCAATGAAGATGGTAAGTTGCTCTGTTCTTCCAAACTCTGCTCTGGAATGATAAATGATCTTGTGCAAGGCCACCTGTGTAGGGAAATTGAGGGGGTAACATTGAGGAGTACAAAGAGTACACCACTGACGCAAGAGGAAGTTTTACCTGCTACTCCTTATAACTTCATTTTCTATGATTACTTCTCCATCAAACACGTGGCCTGAGTAAACATGCAAATGTGCCATTAATCTATTGGAATAGTATGCATGCTATTTGTCTTTTGACTAGACTCATGCAAATATGCAGTTAACAGATTTTAGCTAATTGTTGGCATCTGAAGTGAGTGCAATTTAGACCCAGTTATATATTATAGAAACCTCCATCAAGAAAAAAATCATAGCCCATCCAGATCAACATGTGATTTCAAGGCGTCTACAATTTTGTGGCCAAATCACCTGATCCGGTAAACTAAAATTGACAAATACAAGTGTAAACCCCTCCCTCTCCAAAACACGAAAACACAAGCAGGCATTGATTCATTGTAACCAATTTTACTTAATTTACCTCATTAAAAGAGTTGCACTTTCTTTTGAACTTTTCTTTACTTGAAAATGAAGGATGATGGTACTAGGAATTCTAAGAATGAGAAGTTTGAAAATGCATAATAGGGATTTGGATTCTCATTTTTGCAGGAACAGCGAAACGATTTAACAAATCAGATTTTGAGAACCCTTGAACATGAAATGCCAGAAATCCTACATCCAGATATCAAGATTTGCTAGGATCCTAAAATAACTTATCAAAAGACACTCCACAAATCAAACAAGTTTTTATATCACATGCAATGTTATACTTTTTTCATATTTACATTTTGTACAATTTATATAAGTCCTTATAAATATGAAAAAACAATTAAACAAGTGAAATGCATGGAGCCATCGAAACAATTGTTTGTTACAGTTTACATACTAAGACTGGAACAACATTGTTACATAAGCAAATGAATAGATGTTTGTTGAGAGCAATCACAATCAGTTAAAATACAGAAAGAAAGGAAGACATACGTCAATGTGTATACACATGCATATCCACCGGAAACAACAAAAGTATAATACATTCATGCAAACAAATTCATTGCTCTTGGAAGGTTCAATGTTTATCACAGAAGGTGTGCATTAGAATGGGTTAGTACTGAATTTACAGTGAAGAGAGATACGTGCAGCAAGAAGTGTTATTGGAAAAAGTCATTTAAAGTTGCCTCACAAACTAAACTAGTGAGCTGGTCATATGGAGGAGTTGCTTCTGGATTATTCCTTTCCATGCTACAAAACCATAGGATAGATGGTTCTATAAAACAATGTACAATCTTTCAATATAATATTATGTTGTATAAACCATGATTAATGGCTCACGTTCCTCACCGCCCACCCCTACACCCCAAAAAACAGGAACTTTAATATGACGATCAATTAGATTATGATGATTGTGAGTTAATAAACCTACCTTCTTCCCCCTTTGAGTAGAAACAACAGATCTATATATGGAGCACTCACTTAATATGGATGATTTGGACAAAAGTACTAAATTGATACAGATGGGATTTTACTGAGTAACGTGATTGTTTTTCTGTTTTATCACAACTTGTCTTTTATAAAATCAATAGAGTTTTTTTTTGACTATTTTGAATATCTTGTTCAAAGTTTCAAACAGGATGCTTCTACAAAGATGACTCTGACTCTCTACATAAAGCACAATATTCCAAACCTGATTAAAAACAACTACTCCAAACCTGGATACCATCTTGGCTCGTGCACGCCCATTTTCTTTTTTCATCAATATATAGTTCTTATTCACTTTTGGTGAAGCAATATTCTATTGACACTTTTAGTTCATGGTGTATGTAACAAGTCTCATGAACATGTCAAGAAAGAAGAAGCCAAAGGCAAGTTCTACATCAATAAGCAAGAAGGTAGGCACACATCTCAAAACAGACAATTCAGAGCAGAAACCATTTATGTTTAACTTTAAGCTTAGAACAACAAGATGAACAATAACTTAAGATAATATAATATAATATAATAATCTATGACATTTGTACAAAATCAAAATGAAATATAAACTTTCTAGGTTCATCACAAACTTTTTGCGCAAGTTCCTATCAACTGAGCCCATGAACTAGAAATAGGGAAAAACTAGGAATCATAATAAGATATTTGAAATTGTATTGAAACAAATTTGGAATCTCTAGGAACTAAAATATTGCTTACCTCCTGTAAAACTTTTCTTGGAGAAGTACTTAGCCTTTAACCGATGAAGATAATCAGCTTGATACTTGCTGTACTTCTCAGCATAGTCTGAAATCGCAATCCTAAAGAATAGTAATGTAAATATTGTCATATTGATTATAAGAATTATATTAAAGAATGGATATCTTAACATAAAAGCACCAGCTAATACAAAAGTATGCACGCCACTACATCAGCAGATAGCAGAAGATGCACACTAACTCACAATATATTTCCCATCATTTGATGTAAAACCACAATTTCGTCCCAGAAGATAGACAAAAGAGTGCAACAAAACTAGGAAAAATAGAAGAGATTGTGTGACAAGAATAACAAGAAAAGCAACGAACAAATCACAAATACTTGCCAATCAAACCAAAATCCGTCTGAAAAATAGCATGGAAAATTCGCAATCTTACGCCATGATGGACGTACAAGCGCATACCATCCGAGTTATCACTCTCAAGTTGGAATACCTCGACCCAATTTTACCAGTACTCGCTAAGTGCATCAGTTGAATTGCATCTCGATATCAAAGCGAAACTCCCGTATTGAAGGTCGGCTTAACTCAAATGGACAAGCTTGCAACACCAGGCCACGAAAAAGTAACACAAAAACATAGACATATAAATAACAAACAAGCATCGTCATCGAAAAGAAAGCAAGCATTGTTATCAACTCCCAGAAAGGTAGGTTTCCCAACAGATCACCCCCATCAGCCCTCCGATGGACTTGTCCAACCTTACGCTTCTGGAGCTAGGGTTTCAAAATCCACCGTGAAAATCCGTTAAATGCCTAAACATATATAGATATATATATATATAAAAACCCACTACTTCTCTTCGAATGCAACAGCCATAGTGAACAAAGGCACCAACCCGATCATGGAGGGGCAAGTTCCGTTACCTTGTGGCTTCCGGGGGTGGCGGTTGGGCAGGAAAGGAGGCGGCGTCGGTCGAGGTAGAAGGAGGGTGGTCTCCGACGGTGGTGGCCATGGCTCGAGCAGAGGGCGCGGTGGCCGTCACGGCGGTCTCCGACGGTGGTATTGGTTTCTCCGTTCTCCCTCAGACGTACGTCGAACCGGCCACCGGGTGCCAGGCATCAGGATTTTTTCGATTACTCGACGAGTGTGTTTTCTGGTACGTTCGAAAACGATTTTCCTTTTTAAAAAAAAAAAATTAAAATAAAAGAAGATATATTATCTTTTATTAGTTATCGGATATTAAGATTTACCAGTAAAAAAATGATAAATTCTTAAAATATGCAAGTAACTGACATTTAAATATTTAAGGATAATTATCGATTCAATCCATCAGCTTCCTTCTTTGCCTGTAATAATAAATTTTGATATATATATATAATAAATATTTTGTAAATTTTAATTGTATTTTTTTAAAAAATAAAGCTTGTGTCGAAAAATGATGTGATAAAACCACAATTCTAACAGTAACAATGTAACATTGGGAGTCTGTGTTTTTTAAAATGACGAAAGATAATATAAAATAATAAAAAATAAAAAATTAAAATTTTTATTATTTTCAAAAATACAGATCCTTGATTCAAGCTTAAGATATTTTATACTCACAAGCTTTACATGTAAAAGAAATACCAGCCTCACCATCAGTGCATTTGTATGATCCTGTTTTGCAATTCTGCAACGAATGCATTTAGATGATCGACATTAGCATTGAACTGCTTCTTAAGATTATCGTAATGGTGTATTCCATTTTCACCACCCCTCCAACTACTGAATATTTATGTAAGGTATTTTTTGTACTCTAATGGTGACAAAGGATACATTTGAGAATAACTTTTTAATAAATAAATTTAAAATTATATAATAATTTAAGTAATATAAATTTATATATTAAAATTCGTATAATAATAATAACATTACGAATAATTTTAAAAAGTTAGAAAGAAACTAAAAACAAATGGAACCAAAGAATCAAAGATTCCGCCCCACTACAAGCAACCGCAGGATAAAATCTTGCCCATCAGCAGCTGCAATGATTCGATTCCACATGTTGGGATGCAACAAGTGCGCTGCCCCAAACAAATTGAGCTGGGTCATCAAAAACAAAAGATTAGCTAGTGGAAGGAAGCCTGAAACAGCCTAGATCATCCCAAGCCATGTCTGAAAATGCTGATGACATTTATTTCTGTATGACCAAGAAGTCCAAACAAGTGGTGGACAACACAAACGCAAAAAATAAAAAATGGTGGCTTCCTTCTCAACAACTGTCTATCGATGTTAATGTACAAGACTGGTACAGAAACAAAGGAAGAAAGGTTTAAAACGACTGTATGTCCAACATGGTATCATCACACCAGATCTCGCGCAGCAATTCATATCTCACCACGTTGGGATCTTTTTCCTTCTCCAGCTTCGATGCAGCACCTGTTACTGCCTTGTCCATGACAAGTGCAGTGAAGGGGGAAGCTAGTTCATCAAGCTCGTCATCACTCGTATGGCATTTGCAGATTACAGATGATCCACTCCTCTTCATCAACGTTTTCCTCTCTGCATCCCCAACAGCACTGGTGATCGAAGCCGTAGATGGTGGAGAATACACAATTGGAGCAGCATCTAATGGAATGCTTCTGGTGAGTTCACTTGTAGCCATAGGAACCTGTAAGTAAGTAACCAAATTCGTACCGACGAACATTAAAATCAATTCATGTTATACAAATTAAGGTTTACATTACTTTAGAAAACACCATAATCCCTCCACAACCATAAATGAATAAAGGTTAACATTAAAAAATTTTGTGATTTTTCCTACTGCTACCACATATTTAAAAAGAGTTTCTCTACAATACAAATCATTAAAGTTTTTGAAAGCATTTTCAGTTTTATTAGATGATAAAATCAACAATAAGACCATTATAGAATGATTTGAAAATATACGGTATTGCTATCTAACTTTAATGGAAGGCATATCTTTATTATTTTATATTATTAATATTTTATATTTATATTTATTTAGAAATTGGTATAATAAGATCCACCCTCCTAAATTTTTCTAGCCCTAACACTAATTAGATAGACCATTTTTAGTTTCATCAACATTAATCAATTCTCTTTTTCACATCAATCGGCCCTCTATGGATGTATGGTTGACCATACATCCATAATGGGTATACAACATCATTGGTATATAAGTGTCCTAGACCGAGAGATCCAAAATAAAACTGACCATTGGGCATCAGTTGAAGACATCATTTGAATAAGTTAAAAAAAAACTGATACTTCATATAAAATAGGAACTGCTACACTAGTTTGCAAAATTGGTAGCATTTTTAAGTTCATGAAATGTATAAATGTAATGGAGCTGTTTAATTGAAAATAGGATAAACCTCAGATTCCAAAGCCTCTAGAACCATGGATGGTACTGGATCTGGACAGAATTCATCCGGAACAAAACTTTCAAGAATCTGCTTGATCAACGGCCCACTAAATGAAGGGCATATCTATGCAAAAATGGATTCACATCAGAAACGAACAAAGTCACCGGCAATTAGAAGAAATAGTCAATGGAGAAAGAGAGACCTCCTTCCTGATGGAATCCTTCAAAAGCATGTCTTTTGGAATCATCAAAAGATCACTCAATGAATTCAGCAAAGAAAAAGACTTTGAAGATGCTGAATAATCCTGCACATCGCTGTCTCTCTCTTTTTCGTTTTCAGGCAACTCATCAATGTCAAACAAGTCAGAGAGCCACCTACACCAGGTCCCAACCTAATCATTCAAAAGCAAGTGAAAAGAGATGGAACAATACTTATTTCATGAGGAATTATCTTAAAATATCAATCAAAAGTTTACCATGCAGAATTTGTCACATTAATTACTGCATTAAGAATGGAGTAGGAAAAGATACAGTACACAACTTACAGTATTCTTAAGTTGTACACCAGCACCAAAGCATTTTTTCCCTACTGGAATTGGGAGGACCTTCAAATCACTGATCGGATCAGAGACTGGATTTGATGGAATGTCATCTTCTGACTCTCTCATGATAGCATTGAATATAGCTACATCAAGTCTTGCCACACATTGTTCCATGACCTGAAAGATGAAAGCAATGTAAGTGAGAGTTTTATCAAGACGTAATAGGAAATATGTGATGCAGTGGCAGAGCCACCTCATGGCAGGGTGGTTCATATGGCCCAACCCAATTTTGGGAGAAAAATCAATTTGTGTTGCATAAATTAGGGTTTACATTGCCTGAAGAAAAATCATAATCCATCCAGAACATAAACAAATAAAAGTTAGCATTAACATTAACTGTGTTTTTTCCTACAACATATTTAAAAAGAATATTCTCTACAATGCATATCAAAAAAAATTGCATGTATTATCGATTTAATAGATTCATAAACGATTGTTTAATTATCTAAATTGAGTAGGATGTAGTCAAATAAAATCAACAATAATATCCGTATAGAATGATTTGAAAATTTACAATCTTGTCATTTAACTTTATAATGTAAGTGATTTGAAAATTAACTTGAAACTGCAGCTGACGAGTCCATAATAAAGAGTAGCAATAGCTAACGATGATGTCCTAAGATGGCATCACTTCATCAGTATCCCAAGGCAATAATAAAGATAGCAGGGTATCTTTTCTATAAAGTAGTATGTGATAAATTGCATAAGACATCATCATCATTATTAGGAAAACTCCTACACGAATACATTTCTGCTGCTCTTAAAGATTTATATCGATTGAACAGACTGACAATCTGCTACGCAATATGGTAGGCAGCATACAAATCCCATGATGAAAGTTCATACTTGAAATTTGATAGAATGTGCCAGTTCATTATGGGCAATGTAATGCTGTGAACATGAAAGGAAGACCTCATTTGAGTTACCATTTACACCAAACTAAGAAAAAACTTAGCAGGAAAAAAACTACCAAATCGAATATCTTTTGGAAATGGGTCTGTTTCGTAAGGGTTCTTATTAGTTAAATGAAACTGGCACATACTCGACTAGAAGGATCTTGTCAATTCATATGCCTATAGTTTTTTTTCACAAGTGAATTTAAAATTATCTACAAAAGTAATATGGAACCCCTCACATGTTCTAACTTCTAACTTACCAATCTAGGAAGCATAGGCAAGCAACCACACTCATGCCCAGCAGCTCTGATTGGGCAAAGCCTTCCACAGGCCTCCTTGAAAGCCTTTATCCAAATGTATAAGGATGAATCTGACTGTTGGAAATCGCTCAGACTTGAGTTCATTGAATTTAATTTCAAGTTCAACTGATCAGTCTCTATTCCAGAGTGCATGTATGGAGTCAAAATCTGACAAACAAGAAAAGGTGAAAAGTCAGCAGGACTGCAAAAGCTTTGATCTTAGTAGCAGTGCTAGCATTCAATCAGAAAAGGTAAAAACTCCAGTCGAGCATAGTAGCATACCTGCCACCACACTGAATCAGTGATTCTAGAAAACATCCAAGCTTCAATTTTTTCTAATGCTTCTGTAACTGCCTTTGGATCTTCCCAATCACTAAAATTTTCATTAAGAGAAAAACTTTTCTGTCTAACACTAGTTTTCCATTTTAATCGAGAGCTATTCCTTTTTTCCCCAACATCTGACTTTCCATCCAGTCCACTGGAAATCAGAATATTTTTATCTCCAACAGACAAGGAAATAATGGCTCTAAGCATTACAGTATTTGACAGCCAGAAAGTCAACCTAAAAGATGAAGAAACCACATGAGTAAATCATTAAGTACTTACTAAAGCTGTAATTCTTAAATTTACATCAACCAAGGACCTCATATTCCATAGAAAATAAGACATTCTACCGAGAAATCTGATAGCCCTAGAAATGCTCAGCTTAGAATCCTTAATACTAGTAAGTTTCCATATATAAAAGATGAGAAGTATCCCAAAATCAATTAAGGTGGAAAATATCAATGAAATTCTTCGGATTTGTAAACTGAATTACACACCTAGGGAGATCGTTTCCACATGCCTTTGCAGTTAGAATAAGTCCAGAGACAGCACTTTTGACTGCATTTGCCTTCGTTTCAAGTGACCAATTTTTATAAGCATGAAAGTACAGTCTTGCAAGGCGTCGAGCAGGAGTATGGACCTTGTGAGCAGAGCTACCATGCTCTGCAACAATGGAATAAAGAGCACTCTCAATTACAGCAGTTTCAATCAGCTCTTCCTGGAGCTTCTTTACTTTAAGTTCCAATTCCTGAATTGTATATGGAGAAGCATGCTTCACTTCTGAAATCATGCTTGAATTCATCTGGTCATACATTGTGGTTTCTTCACCAAATTGTTTGCCATCATCACTGGGAGCTAGTGGAACATCGATTTCATGTGTGTCTTCAATCAATAGCTTACTTGACATTGGTACATTGTTATTTACAGTATCTGGTGATAGCCTCACAGATTTTGCATGCTTGGTTCTGTCAATATTTAATGCATTATTGGTCCTTCCATCAGACATTCTTCTGATGAATGCATTGGATATCATCGGCTTTCTGAGAGCACTTCGCAAATTTCTGCGTTGCTGGCCGGTAACAGTTGAAGAAATATCATCCAGAGAATCCTTGATCGAGGATTTCATTTCAACTGAATGATTTTGATTGCCTGTTATTTGATCATGTTTCTCAACTACTTTATTCTCTTCAACCTTTTGAATGTCAACCCTACTAGAAGCCTCCTCTGATCTCTTCCTACCCATTCGAACTAAGGGAACCTCATTATTGCTAGCTTCCTGTCTGTCACAGGTTAGACAGGTCATTTCTTCTGTAGGTTTATCTATCTCAGTGTATTTCCCACTTGACAAGATATTAGCTGATGTATGTTCTGTTTCAATAAGGTGACTGAAATCTTGACTTCCGAAATCTCGACTTCCAGTGGTGCAATCTAGAAATTGTTCTTCTGAGCTTCTGGAAGTAGCAGAAGATAGCGAAGAACGATCGGGATTCTTCTGTTTTGGTGAGTCAGCTGGGAAACACTCACCTTCTACGTAGTTTCTATGATCAAAATCTGCTGATGATGAATGAGATGAGCTCCAACTCTTATGAGCAGCCACAACATCTGTGGAATAAGTTTCTGATGCTGGTTCCACCACAGCTTCAGGCACAGATTCCAAATTTAAGTCAGCTTCTGTGTTGTTGAGCCCACTTCTCTTGTTGACAATTTCAGAATCATTCTGCACTTTTTTTTAACAAAGTCATTTTTTCCAGTCCAGTGAACTTTTACAAAATGTCATGATAACAATCCAAAAATTGAATGCAGACATCTCTAAATTCATTCATAATTATACAGAACATTACCACTGAGATGAAAGATGATCTCATGTCCAAAATTCGACTCAATAAAGAAGCTAATCCTAGATAAAAGATGGTAATCTGTGTCAATATTATTTCATAGGTATTCTAACAACTTTTGCACATATATTACATGAGAAAAGAATTTTGTAAAACAAAATTTTGACATAAAGCTAGCTTAGAATGATGTCATCTAAGGAACAAATTTTCCCCAAACATATTCTAATATTTTATCTTCGTAATGATATGACTTTCAATCCTAGATTGATAAAAGTAGACAATTGATCTTTTGAACAAGTCACTATACGATTTGAATTATAATTAGACATTCTTCAAGAAAAAAAGGAAAGAATAAGAGTGAAAACAAGGTAAAAAAATGACCATGCAGAGACAATTGTAACCATTCTTCTATCTTTTACCACAGGTGATGGTACTTTGATCTACAAAAAATAACAACAAAATATATCTTACAAAAAAAAATGATGAAAAGTAACACCAACCACATAACTATCATCCTAAAGAGAAAGGTAATCCCAATAGATGATCAGTAGGGTAGTACCTTTTGATGCAATCGTTCATCTGATCCCCTTTGAGGAGATGCGATATTTGTCTCGGAAGCTGAAGCAGAATTATCAAGAGATGAACGTGATAGATCATCTTCCTCGTCAGTAAATGGAGCAATTTCAGCCTCTTCAGCATATTCTTCACTCATCAAAACAGAAACTGAATCCTTTCCATCTCTTTCAGATGATAAATTCTTGGACAGACCCCCTTTCAATGAAGAATCAGAACCGCCCTTTTTAAACGGTTTGATCTTAACAAATAAAACTGGTTGTGAGGTGCTTTTGTAGCTCCTCTTGAAGTTTATGGGAACACTGATGTCCAAATCTTCCTTGATGACACCATGCTCAGCAAGATCAAGAGTTGCACTTCCAATGAGATGTCCTTTAAGAATCTTATTCCTGGGTTCATACAAGTTCAATTCCAGAACATTCTGCTGAAAAACTTCAGTTCTACTTCCTTTCAGTGGCATAACCTTGACCAAAGAAACATGAAGCTTGAATGTCTCATTGAACTCAATCCTTTCCTCTTTGGAAGAAGGGACAACAGTCTTAGTGAAACCAGAACTGTGATCACCATTTTCCCAGTGAATAACAATGGAACGGAGTGATTTGAGGGAATTCAAAGATGACCAAGGCTTGATTTCCTGAATGTGGACAATGTAATCAACCTCAACCGTCACAGCCTTCTTGCTCTTTGTCCGAATGCCCAGAAACATGGCTAATGATGACTCAAAGATGACAGTAAGTAGAAATTGGGCCAAAAGGACTTTGGGTTTATAGATATGACAGGAAAATCAAATCGATCAGGAAAAAGTTTAGTTCCCAAATCAATTTTCTTGGATTGACAGTACATTTCTTTTTCTCTGCCATGCTAACCGAGATCTGAAAGAATAATAATTCAAAAAAAGATCTCCACCATCATGAACAAAACCAAGGGACTACAAATGCAACAACAACGGCGTATCTATATAGTCGATCATAAGAAAACTAAATAACCCAACAACTGAAAGGATAGAAATAAAATCCGGCCTAAAATATCAGAACTTCAAAAGTGACATCGATCCAATTCGCACTCGAAACATTCAAAAGTACAATGCAATAAAAGTGGTATTTTTATCACAAAAGTATGACAACCAATACGAAGAAAAAGCAAGAAAAACAAGAAGATCTATCTCCCCACTTCAGCAATTCAGCCCATTCAACGTGGCTCTAACCCAACAGAGCAAAAAAAGAGCGATTAAACGCGCAAAACCATTACCATCTGCTCCATTGGTCAACCATCAACCCACAGAGATATCTCCATACGCCCAAAACTAATAACATCAAAAGATAGCTACGAGAATCATTAAGATATAACCAATACACGACTAATACGAGAAAACCCAAGTAATACACGAATTACAACTTGCAGAAAACCGTCAGGACCAGATCATGCAAGACAAAAGCAAAGATTTTCAAGCCACTCACAGAGGATTGGAGTCCTTCGAGAAGGATCGCGCCGCAAATGCGGAAGCCAAGGGCCTGGCTAAAACTACTGCCAGGAAGAAGGAGAACGCATGGAAAAGGGCTGGTGTGAACAGGGGATAGAAACGAAGAAGAGGCCAGAAGAAGAACAGAGAGAGAGAGAAAGACGTGGAAAGCCGAGCCCTGTGATAGAAAGGTTTTCTAATGGCGTTTGATAACGTACACCCAAAAATATTATTGAATAAGTGATTTAATTGGCCATGAGAATAATAACTTTGAATTTGAATTTTTACTAAGTATAAAGTTTTTTTAAAATTTATAATTATATCTTTAAATCTTAATATTTGTCACACAAAAAATTAATGGAAATGAGTTTATTTTTTTTGAGAATGATGGAAATGAACCTTTTTTTTTTTTTTGGCAATTAATGAAAGCTTAGATTAAAAATTAAAAGCAGTTTACAGAAAAACATAATAAAAAGATGAGTCCTAAGTCCTAACGTAACAAAATTATGTCCCGAGACTTCTGAAAAAATCAATCAAAAAAAAAGCAACTGACACAAAAGATTATAAAAATCAATAATAGCTACACTTAGGCATTGTTTACTTTCTCTAAAGTAGACATATATAATTTATTTGCTTTTTTCAAGATTTTTTCCCTATTTATTTTTGCAAACATATATAATATTCAGTATTTTTCGTTGAAACATTTTTAATTTAAAAAAACACAACCGGGAGCAAAGCACACGCATTGTTTTTAAAATAAGGTAGAACGTCAAATTTTGGTAAAATCCTAAATTCAGCGTTGTTTTTAACGTAATTAGATTTGTAAGATTTTGGAACACCGTATAAAACTTATTTATAATATTTTTTATCTTTTCTTGATTTCGAAATCAAATTTCATATACGGGATAATTAATTAAAGAAAAAACATGCGTATTTTGTACATTATCGTAAATTTATTTAGCTTGTAAAGACCGTAAAAGTCGTGAAATTGTTGGTCGGTCCATTCCACATCGGCTTTCCGAAAACGACAGCCGATTATTATTAAATCGATGGTAGTTGGAAAAATCAAATTCAACCCTTTTTTAAAAAAAAAAATCCTTTCATTAAAATGGGAATATAACGTTCATGGGGAATATTATCGTAATTATCTGTGATAAATATGTTGATTTTAAATTTCAACCATTGACAAGTAACTAAGGTGGACTTTAGTAACCATTTTTTATATTTTTATTAAAAAATTAAAAAAAACCTGCATCTTTGAAAAATGTAAAACCAGAAAATGTCAAACTCATTTTTTAATAATATCATTGTTTTCATTTGAGACTTCATTTGAAACAAGATTTATAAGATTTTTATTGTATAAAATATATATTTTAATAAATATTATAATAGAAATAGAAATTTTCATTATAATTATAAAATAAAATAAAATAAAAAATTCGAAAAAATATAAACCCTAAATTCACCTTGAGTGCAATCAAGTGCAAGTCGAGTAAAATACATAGTTCAAATTTTTCCAAGAAACACTATAAATACGAAATGTCGAATTTTACGGCTTTTTAAAATATTCAGCAGCCTATTTGAAAATTTCCGAAAACGAACGAATTTTTTGTGTGAAAAAAATAGGTTTATTTAAAACGACAGCTTAATTTAATCGTGAAAAAATGAATATTTATATAATTACATTTTCCTTCCCCATTTGATGCACAACCGACGAAACCTCGTTTTCCTTTGTATTTCCGTCGCCCGTCCTTTCCATGATATTTTTACTTCATGTTATAATAAATTATTTATATTTGTTATTCAAAAAAATAAAAAATTCCTTTCGTAATATCATTTTCCGCAGAAAATGGACGGATTAGGAAAAATGTGAATTAGCGTTGAATATATACAACCAAGGATGCGTTTAGGAAAACTTTAATTAATTTCAATAGTTAAATATAATTAAAATTGAAGTTAGTTTGATGAATGAAATTAAAATTATATAATAATTAAAATAATAAAAATTTATAGATTAAAATTTATATAATAATATTATTATTAAATAAAAAAATAATTTTATATTAATAAATGTAAAGAATAAATTAAGATTAATTTGTACTACTGTCACTTTATTTTTAACAAAATCAAAATGAATCACCAATATAAATAATAAAAAAAGAAAAACTTGCAACTTGGGTTGCGAAAGAATCTATAGCCTTTCCTTAGAGCCGAGGAGAACGTGACATGTTTTGATTCAGTGGCTCTCCCAACGCGTTTATGCTATCAATTCGTGTTCAATAATGCACATTGAATGAAAAATGTGTTTGACAAGAATTAATACTTTCGTAAATTCTAGGTACGCAGATACTTGATTAAAAATACATGTCAAAGTCATCATTTCGATTATTCATTCCCGATCCAAGCTTGAGTTAAATTAATTACGATTAAAAAGGTGTCCTGGAAACGTCACGGAACCACCAAGAAGCGGGGGTCGTTCGTTGTCTTTATATTATTGGATACCAATATAACATAGTTTAGTAATAATAGACGAGAAGAGCGAAAAAAGAAAGAAATGTACCGATCATCTGTAAATCTACTGTTCGCAAAGAATGAAAAATCAATGGCATTATCAGAGTCGGCGGACATGAGATGAGGTGTGACGTCGCAGTCCCTGCGGTGGTCGCCGGCTTCCGAACCTTTCTGCGCAAAGAAGTAACGCAGGTGCCACTTATTAATCATCGGAGATTCCTCCGCTTTTCTATTCCGAAACAGACAGCTGCCGCCGCCTTTTTTTTTTTTGGGTTCTTGTACATAAATGATACGGGTGGTTGAATGATTATTAATCAACCGCTAATATCTTAATTAGTAAAAATGATGACGTTTATAAGTGCAACGGTAAAAATTCTTAAGTTGTGTTTGTTTAAATTTTAAAATACAGTTTTTAATTTCTACAGTAATGTCTTTAAAAAAAAGTACTCGAAAGAAAGATAATTTAAAAGTTGTGTTTATTCGTCGTAACATTATTTTCGAGGAACTTATAAAAAGTTCTAATTTTATCTTTAAAAATTAATTTTTTTTTATAAATGTTATTAACAATATTTTAATAATATATTTTATTAAAAATATTTTAAAAATAAATAAAAGTATTTGTAAATTTTTAATTTTATAATGTTAAAAATATTTATGTACAAATAAAGTACATCGACAAATATAGATTGATCTTACAAGGATTTTAAACAATTATAATGAAATTTTTTTAATTTCAAAAATTGTAATGTATTGAATCAAAATTACACTACTCTTGAACAAATACTCTTAATTTAATCATAGAAAAATTTTAATAACTAAAATTTTCATTAATAAATTTTTAGATGGTAAAATAATCAACATTCACTTACAAAAATAACTAAACAGAAAAACGAAAAACCGAAAAAGTCAAAAAATTCAAAAATAAAATTGAAAATCAAAATCCCAAAAATCACCTATGAAATAAGAAGTAAGAAGAGAAGAGTAGTCATATCCTTTGGACTTCAAAGAGCAACTACTTCTCTGTCAAGTGAAAAATCAACTACGATAGAACTAGTACTTTAGAATCTTAAAGTTGTCACATTAATTAAAAAATACGTATTTATTTATACAACTCAAAAAAAACTCCAAACTACTCAATAGTTAAAAGTAAATGCAAACAAACTTAGCTTCTTAAGCAATTTCTAAAAATCAAACAAACAATAGATTTTATTCTTGTAGTTCTTAGCACTTGACGTCACAACTTATCTCACATTTCAGAAACTATTTTTGTACAGCTTCTTGCAACTCAACATTAAAAGACGCAAATACCCTTTTAATCCTAAAATATTTACATATATCCTTACGTAATTATTTACACATATTCTTACATATATCATCACATAATTTAAAATTTATTTTTACATGTATTTTTTTAAATTTAGCATTTAAAATATTTTTAATAATAAAAATATTTTTAAAAATAAAATATCATCACTAAAAGTAAACAACTCATCAAACATTAATTACATTACATTTTAAAAAAAATAGACCTTTTAAGAGTAAAATTAGAACTTTATAAAAATTACAACTTCAATAAATAATTTCCAACTCATGAACTATATAGCTTCTTATTTTAAATATTGTTCATTCAAAATATTACTACAGTACTATTTTAGGAATTAAGAATTATACCTTGAAGTTGAAACAAACATAGGTTACCCTAAAAAAACAAAAAAAATGGAATGATTCCAGAATTTTTCACTCAAGAATGTAACTGATAAATCAAATTACATCATTCCAATCAACCCTTACTCACCCTTCGGGTTGTCATTCAAATAAATAAAACTTCATGCAGATTCCAACCATGTCGTTGGTTCGGAACACAAGCCATTCCTGTGCAAAGGAAGGGTTATTGAACGCAATCCATTAATTACTTCAGAATTTACATTAATCGAACTCTTTTGAGTCATTCTATTGTAATTTATTTACGTCTATTGATGAAATGGGCATGAAACCAATATAAGCTTATCCTTATATTATCCTTTAAATTTTGGCGCCAATGGAAAAATTAACAGGGATTCTTAACTTTGTAGACTGATCTGTCACGTTACCAACTTTGATTACTGCAAGCAAAAATCAGCTGTACGTGAAAGCATTGTTTACTTACACTTGATGAACCTACAAGCAGTAAATAGAAAAGGATGGAAACAAAACAAAATGACAACACAAATGAAACTTGATGGCCACCACAAGCTCAGCCAGCAAGGGCAACAAACTCCTTGCCTCTGTGGAATTGAACCTCATCACTAGCTGAGACTGTCATAGGTTCCACAACATGAATGGGGAAGGGAGAGACTTCATGACAAGTCGGAGTGGAATTTATCTGCATTGTCCAGTGGCATCAGACTTCTGATCGCCATCGGCCGTGACCTGCAATTGGGCAGCATAATGCAGGTTCCAGAGAACATCTTCAATGGATGGGCGGAAAGATGAATCTGGAGACAAACACATGTTTGTAATGGAGATGATGATAGATAATGATTCCTGCACGGACGTGCTCAGGACTGCAGGGTCTAGTATGCGCTTCCGATCTTCTTGGTCGACAGACAACTTAGCCTGACAAAATAAGTGATCATGCACTTAGTGTTTGAATAAGGTTTGGTAAATCAATGCACCATCATTGAGATGGAAAACCTAAGCAGTTTCATGATCATGTAGTTTGCAAATCCTAGAATTTCTTCGATAATTGTAGAATGCAGTCAAAACAATACAAGACATTGAACATACCATTTCAGTAAGGCAATATGCTTCTCCTTTTTCAATTATCCAAGGCCCGGCAAGTGTTTCAAGTAGGATAAAACCAAACATATAGACATCATCTTCCAAATTTGTAGACTCCCTATAACAAATGTCAACAATTGAAAAGTTCAAACATCAAAGTAAACTAAAATAAGGAAAATTCAACCGTAGCAATGCTCGTCTTACAAAGAAATAGCTAACAATTAGCGGTTATAAATGTGCAATTCTAGTTTCAAATTCCATCATCTATACTTCTGAATTGATGATCAAAATTAAAAGGTTTGATACCCATTAAAATCTTCCATACCTTAGTAGGAAACATGGATTCTCCCTTCATATAAGCAAATAAAATAATTCTTAGTGCAAGTGTCCCTATAAAGGTATGATGAGCTGCTAAAAGAAATTTAACTTCAAGGAACATCCAGATTTTTATTCTAAAAGGACTATGTTAGAATATTAAGATGTTACATGTTATACATAAATTTGGCCGTACATTACTAGTGTTGTGACAATCATGACTTTGTAATCTTTAAATAAAAAGACATTGTCTATGCCAATGGCAATTTACCTTCACACATTTCTTATATTCTCACATGATATCAAAGTTTAAATTTTGAAAGTTCAAAAGTGTGAGAGATATGGTTAGGAAGGAGGGAAACTCTAGTCACTACTTTCCTCCCAACTACTAACAGTTTAGCACCTACCACCAACATCAAGCTTCCAAACCATCGACACCCCTCCCTAATGTCTGCCCCTAGCCACCAACACATCCTCCTCTATCCTACCCATCAACGACACACTACCACCCACCTTTGACCTCCACCACCACTTGTTCCTCTTTCACTGCTAACATCAACCAAGGAGCTCAACCCTCTTATCAGCAGTTCTAAGGTCTCCAGACCCCTCTCCCAACCAACAACATTGTTGTGTTTCCTTGAGCCACTCCCTCCTCTCCACCCTACTCCACTCTTTTCCCCAACTCCACAACCATGGGTTTGCACACCCCCCCCCCTCTTTAACCTTTAATCTTGCTTCCATCATCTCCTTTGATCTCAACCCTACGTGGTACATAATTGGCAAATATATTGTCAAAAACTGGTGGAAATTAAAAAAGGAAAAAAAATCAATTTTACAAAAAATCTTGAGGATAGATCACATCTATCAATCTTTTGTCTACTACCTAAAATATAGCACTTTTTAGACTTATCTCAGATTATTCTTAATGCTAATACTTTTGTTATGGCAAATACCACTACCTTTAGTTGTTATTATTTTATGTTTCTCTATGCATCAACTTTTTAAACTGTCTTAAGTTTTTATTGAATCTATTGCAAACTAGATACTCCAATTTAAGAGAAAGTGTTAGAATGTTAAGATATTATGTATATGTATGTGCTGTATATATATTTAGCTCCACACTACTAGTGTTATAATGATCTTGTCTTTGCAACCTCTATATATAAAGGTATTCTCTTGGCTAATGATAATCCACTTCTACCCATTTCTCGAGACTACCCCCAAATTAAAGAACATGTAAAATGAAAACTAGATATACATATACATACGAATCTTTTACACAATAAAAACTACTACCCTTTTTCTTCTTTTACATAAACTAGAAAATTAGAAAATAAACTAAAAAACATGTTTTCAAGATGTGAATGTGATCATTTAATTCAACACTAATTGACTAAATCAAGTCCTTTTATATGTAAGTCTTACCTTCCAATGTGGTTATCCTAACATTGTCCCTCAACTGTGGTCTTATACAAGTGTTTTTTGGATTAAATGGATGAGTGGGGAATTGGACTCATTTGGTACCCTTTTCCATCTAATGTGGGGCCAATGATTGGACGAGCCAACCTTGTTAAACAATAAGGCTTGAACCACCCAATTTATTGAACCCCTCAAGTAGCATGATTCATGTGAGTTTCCAACACAAACATTTTCAAAAACAAGTTGGATGGACTAATTAGTACAAGCATGTAGCAGTATCAAGCAATGTTCCATGCAGTCAATTCATTGGCTAGCTCCCACCAACCACCACTAACCATAAGCAACACTGTCTTATTCTTATACTCTAACAAGAAAAATAATTTTATTCTCTTTTAGCATAATCATGTTTAAAAACAAGACGTTCTGGTTTAGAGAAACTTTCAATCATTAATTAGATGGTAATGTTGCAATTGTAAGAACTAACATGGTTGCACAAAATAGCTTCAATTAACATGGTTGCAAATAACATCCTGGAGGTCTAACACAATAAATAAAACTTAATTTGGACCGGATACCAAAGGCTTATGAATAATTATGTTTTCAGAAATATACATAAAATCATGAGGCAGATAATCACACCTGTGTGGTCTGCTGAAGATATATTCTTAGAGTGTTGGGAGAAAATTTTGAGAAGCCAACAATCTAAATTTTTAACTAAATTTAAAAGGAAGGTACAAATTAAAAAGCAAAAGGTGTAAGTATAAACTAAGCAGGTAGTTGGGAATATCTGGGAAACTGGTATCGCAAGAAAATCAAAAGAATATAAGTTTACCATGAAGGAGACTTGCTTTGAATTGCATATGATGACTTTTGTTCATCTTCTCGGGACTGTAAAGATGATTTAGGTTTTCCATTAGAAAAAAAAACAGTTTACAACAAATACCTATATGAGATCACAATGCATGGATTTATATAAAAAATAAAAAAGTAGTCTAGGTATATCAAACTTGTCAACCCTGAATGACCTCATGACGTTCAATTTCTTCTGTGATAATTGACAAGCCATAGTTACTTAATTTTGCTATACAGTGCTCATCGAGTAAAATATTGCTGGTCTTCAGCCTGTTGTTGAAAAAACCAGGAATTGTTCCAGTGTGCAGAAAGTGCACAGCCTTAGCAATGCCAACTAGAATTGCCAATCTATCTTGCCAATTCAGAATTCTCCCCGAGTGAGTTTCTGTGGATCAAATGAAATATGGAAAATAATGCTGATTAGTAACATATGTTGCTTGCCATCTGAATTGGGCTTTTTCTAAAGACAAAGTTTCATGGTCCATGGTACTCTACCAGAAAGATGAGTGCGGAGGTTTCCATTTGGTACATATTCATATACAAGAAAAAGCCTGCTGATATCAGCATCATAGGATGAATCATCTATACAATGACCTAGGAGGCAGACAAGATGTGGATGGCGAAGCTTTGAAAGCAAATCCAACCGAAGGTTGAGATTTCGAATTGAGTCTTTCTTAAAAAAAGGCAAGCATTTTATGGCAACATGGGTTCCATTCTCCAACCTTCCTCTGTATATCTGAAAAAAAAAGTCCAGAAATTTATAAATACTACTTTTTGTAGGATATGATACTACTCATTCATACTTTATCAAAGAAAAAAAATACATAACTTCTGATCATTCACTTACTGGAAAATTAATATATAATTACATTTACTACTCACTATTAACCTTTGATGCGTCAATTGTTTGACAAAGTAAGGTTGTGATATTTTGAAAATATCTGATGTTAAATTTTCATGAAACCATATGGTTCTAATGGTTACCATAGTTATGATACATTACCAATTCAAGACAATTCGGGCATAAATTTTTTAAAAAAGTGTATTAGATGATATAAGTGGAACTACAGAAACAAGACAAGACTATAAGATCATCCACTAAAAAATAGACAATGCATTGCTAGTTTACTTTGAATGTCACCAATTTGGACGTAAAATTAAATGTGTATTAACAGTAACATGAAAAATTTATATGACCAACCTCTAAAAACTATCACTGATATTTTCTATAAGATTATGCATCACAGCACATAGACTTAAACTAAGTTCAAGAGTTTCAAACCTGTAATTTTGAACACTACTTCAGACTTCAGTCAGCCCCATGTTAATGTAATGCAAGACATTATGATTTTGATTATGTTATAATGCAACAATAAAAAGCCTTGAAAGAATAACTTCACAAAAATAGTACCTTTCCAAATGAACCCTCACCAATAAATGTTGAGTGGTTGAAGTTATTTGTGGTTTCTTGCAATTCTTCTAGAGAATATACACGGTACATTGGCAGCACTGGTGTTCCAATCTTCTTTGTTCGAGAAACAAGCCCTAAAGTTTAACATAGTTAAAAAGGTCAGCTTCAGAAAACTTGATAAGACATGCGTGAACAGAAAATGCAGTTATCATAAGTACCAATAAGTAGGTGCATTGAGGTGTCATATTCCACAAATTTCCAAAACATGTGTTTATGTTCCACTTTTTGATCATGAACAACTCAAATAAATTGTATAACAGTACCTGGGATTATGTAAAGGAGTATTAAACATAACCAACCCTGTGGAACACATTTTGCCAACAAATTTCAAAGTCACTAACCATGCTAAAATAAGATGTGTTTGCAGTTTGTGCAATGGGTCTTTGGGATCGTGTGCTGGCCGATGCTTGTAACGCCAGTTGTACCATAGATCAATGGTGGAAAGATTGGTGGAACCAAGAAAGGATAGTAAGCAGCTACTATTTGAGAGAGTAAATCTCTCCAAGAGTACCACAACAAGCAAAGTGACGTCCTAAACCAAAATGAACCAACAAATACTAGACCAGTAGCATTGAACCGGTACTTGTGGACTAGACCAGCCCACCCTTATCCTGTTGCAATGTGCCACATGTGGAAGCATGTGTAACATCACTTCAATGGGGGCAGGGACTGATTACTTACTAATGACAGTATTTAATAGACGATATTCACCTTTTTTAGGTAAACTTTTCATTTTATTCTTTTCTTGAATGTTGTTTTAGAAAAAGGCCGATAAGAGTCACAAAGATCATTAAATCACTTGATAGTCAAGTGACACAACGGTTTCTAATCATGCATTTGTTAATGTCCCATTCCTGCAATATTGTAGAAATCAAAAACAAAAACTTTTCTTTAAATGCATGGAAATAACCTTTACCTCTATTTCTTATCTCCTTTTTCATTGAAAAATCCTCTGGTTTTCATCTGGCACTAGTTTTTGCATGTGCAGGCAGCAATTAATTTGTTTTCCTTTGTTAGATAGCTACTGATAGTAGTTAACCAAG
Source organism: Amphibolis antarctica (assembly GCA_024699675.1). Classification (NCBI taxonomy): domain Eukaryota; kingdom Viridiplantae; phylum Streptophyta; class Magnoliopsida; order Alismatales; family Cymodoceaceae; genus Amphibolis; species Amphibolis antarctica. The sequence continues at coordinate 31,259 of JAMKPZ010002765.1, forward strand.
AATAAACTTAATAAAACGTTTCAAATCATTGGTGAATAAATGAATTGGATGAGTAGACTAAAAAAACAGATAATGGCATCAAGATATGAAAGATATCACATGGTTTCTGAATTACAATTAAAACAATCCATGTAAATTTACCAAAAATAATAAAAAGAGAACTCACTGGCATCTGAAAGGAGCTCAGTGGCTAAGCCTGCTGTTGAGTTAGCCTTTGCTGGTTTCTGAAGTAGGCGCTGCTTTTCTGATGCTCGATGGCACTTTCTTCTGCATAAAATGACGAGAACGAACAAAGAAAGTAACACCAAGATAACCATTCCCCCAATCACACCAATCAGTACTCCTATGCCTTTGGCCTTGGAACTCCTTGTGTTCATGGTGACATCTTTGCAATACGAAGCTTCATGCTGATGCTTGGGATCAATCACCAAACAATTCCCAGAGAATTTCACCACTCTTTTATTAGAATAGGTGCTCAAGCAAGAAGGCAGGTCGCCCTTTAGTCTATTCTTTGAAATATCAACAAAACCAAGTCGACTGCTGCAAGACAGATCCCTGGGTAAAACACCACTAAGCATATTGGATTCGAGGTTCAAGTAAGTGATGTTTGACAGTGAGAAAAGTGATGCAGGGGGTAATCCACGTAGAAGGTTAAATGACATATCCAGATGCTGGAGTTGGTGCAGCTCTCCAAATTGCTCTGGGATCTCACCTGACAAGGAACTCCTGCTGAGTAGAACAGTGACCAAATTTTTGGGCATGACGGGCAATTCAGATTCCAACTCATTCTCTCTCAAATCCAATAGCTCAAGATGATCTAAGCCACGTAAATCGGGCAAGTTTCCAGAGATATTATTACTCGATAGAGCAAGACTAGTAAGAGTCCTAACACCACCAAGTGACCTGGGGAGTGAACCCTTCAACTTATTCCTCTTCAAGCTCAAAACAGTGAGATTTGACAAGGAACCAAACCAATCAGGCACCGTATCATTAAAGAAATTCCCATCAAACGTTAACGTTTGAAGCATTCCCATTTCAGAAATCTTTGGAGGGATAGACCCATAGAGGAAGTTGGAACTCAAATCCAGAACTTCCAGTGAGGGCAATCTGTGGAATTTGTCCGAAAGAGGACCCCAAATCCCTAAAGAAACCAAGATTAATACTCGCAAACCAGTCAGTCTCGTCAGCGTCGTTGTGAGAGAATCGACGGAAAAATATTGAGATAGTGTCTGACCAGGAATGGAGTAGCCCTCAAACTGGGTAACATTGGCAAGCCTATCGCCTACGATTTTGAGCTCTGTGACTAAGCCATCTTCGCATCTTATGTATAATGCACTTGATTTGGGCACACCGCAGAGATCTTTGTTATTGTTCCATGCATCCAACTGTTTTGGATGCTCCAAATGCTTTCTTAGCTGGAACAGGATTTCAGTCTGTGAAGACTGCAGTTTCTGAAAACTCGGATTTGTGCAAATAGAGAACAAGATGGCCACCACCAGGAATACAACACGATTTACCCCCATCTGCTCTCAAATTTTGACCTTGTTACATTCACAATCTGCGATATACCCGAGAAGCGGTAAACATTTCCATCAAGTAGAACTCAAAGAATGGCAAAAACGCTGGAAGAAAGAAACACCATTCCAGTGGAGGAAATGCAGCAGAAGAAAACAGCCTTTCCTGTGTTCCCGACGTTTCGAGAACTGAAAAGCAGACGACCTATGAAAATTCGAAAAAGAAGAAGAAAAGGAACGAATCAAAAAGGTGAAAAGTTACTCTAAAAACGAAACAATTGGAACTTCTGACACATGAGAAGTCAAGGAAAACCACAAGAGAACACAAAATGGAACAATGGAGAACTAAAACCAATCCAAACGGAGAAATCAATCCATATCAGGGAAACCCACCCACCCACCAGGACAAATTCCAGAAACACCTCAAAGACGCCACCTTTTGCCCTGACCTCCTGCAGCTCGGTGAGACGGTGACTTGGGTCGTTCCCTGTTGGGCTTCTGACTCTGTCCCTCCACCTCCTTCGGCTCGACAGGGAGGGGTGGAGTCGCTTCTTGTTCTCCCGGATAAGGAAAAAAACAGAGAAGAAACCTATCGGGTTTCGGCAAGTTCAAATCTTAGGCTTGTGGAGAAGGAGGTTGAACAGCATTTAAGAGGACCGCATGGTCGTCATCGCCCGAGTTCCATCGGGCGGTGTTTGTTGCGACAGTGGAGTAGCGGTAAAGTACTCTTCACAGACTCTCGTGGGAGGAGTGGTAGGGCGAAGGAGAGAGTGGGGGTGGTTGCAATGCAGCCTTGCTTGCCTTGGATTTCAAACAAAACAGGGCCTTCCGGCTACGCATGGCGGCCGAGGAACGATCGGAGTGGAAAAGTATGTTCGTGGAAACATGATCTGATTGAGTAATTTGGCGTGAGCGTGAAGTATTTTTCCATCCTCGGTAAGGACAAAATGTCTTGCAGCGCAGAGTAAAATTTTTTACTATTGTATAATAATTATATAATAATTTATATGATAAAAATTTATATATTAAAATTTATATTATAATAATAATATTTAGAATAATTTTAAATTTTTAAAAAGTTAAAAATAACAGAAATCATTATTAATGTGATTTTTTTTTAATCTTACCTGTAAATTATTACTTTTGATTATATTAGCAGAGTTTTGACATCATAAATTTAATAAGAGATATCTATATTTTAATGATTATAAATTAGATACCTTACATGTTGTTTTAAAAAAAAATATTAAGATAATAAATTAGATAACCGAATTTCTCTAAAAGGTGGAAAATCTGGATGCAGAGTTTAAAATTTTAAAATGCACACAAGTTAAAAAAGATAGTAAATAAAATAAAATTAATTTCCCTTTAATTCATCATCTTAGTTGTATAGCCTAAAAGTTGACAGCAAAAGTAATGTCTAAAGTTAACGCTTCAACAATAACGAGAGTGTGAATTAAATTTTGCATCTCAATTGAATTGAAATTAATGCAACAGTTTTGTACCTTCTCTACTTGCAAAGATTCAGATCACTAAGTAAATAAAAAAGGAGAATGTTAAAGTGACAATCTCACATTTTGGATCTATTTGTATACCTGAAAAATTATTTCTTAGAAAGTTTGATAAATTTGAAAAATAATTTTCAAGACAAATTTAGAAAATAGTTTATTGGAAAATAATTTTTAGGTATTTGTGCATATTACAGAAAATATTTTCCTGATGTTTATGTACTTGAAAAATAAAGAAAATTTCAACAAAAGTAACGTTAGTTAATATAAAGTAACATAACAAATGTTAATCCAAAACTAGTTTTAACATAAAAATTTAATTACTTGCATAATGTTAATCCAAAGCAACGTAGTAATATATTTCCAACTATTGAATATCAACAACCATAGTTTTGAGAAAATTACAAATGAAATCACTTATTTCTATCATTCCACATAGCTTGCATAATATCCATATCAGTAATCTTTTTTTTTCATTGTTGAAATTATTTAACTATAACATCTTTTAACTCTCTTTCCATCTAATCTGAAAAATCTTGAATATCATTTGACTCTTAAATTTCATCTAACTCATCTTTGAGATCTTTGAGTAAATCTATTTTAATAAAATACAAGGATTATTATTATACTTTCACTTGATTTTCCTTACTAATGTATATGTCATATGTTTCATGGAATTTCAATTCTCATAACATCTTAACATCAACCATAATAATAAAAAATTTAAAATTGATAATATAAAATTAAAGCTTGCTGAAGTTAAAAAATTGATAACAACAAAAAATTAATCAGATTGATAACAAAAATTGATAATTACCTACATAGGCAAGGAATGGGCAAGGTCAAAGGGGAGAGGGCGATGTCGATGAGCAATGCATAGGGAGGGCGAGGCTGTGCGAAGGCGACGAGGCTGGTGTGGAGAGGGTAATGGGTGAACGCACGAAGAGGGCGAAGCCATATGAAGAGGGCGGAGCCATATGAAGAGGGCGAAGCCATATGAAGAGAGTGATGTCACATAGGGAAGACAAAACCACACGAAGAGGGCGACGAGCAAATGTGCGGAGAGGGCGACCAACAAACATGCGAGAAGGGTGAGGCCGTGCAGAGAAGGCGAGGCTGCACGAAGAGGGCGAAGCCGCGCGGAGAGGATGAGGTGTGCAGAGAATGTGACAGGCCGAGAAGACAACGGGCAAATGGGCAAAGAGGGCGACTGGTGAACCCACGGAGAGTGACTGGTGAACGCGCAAAGAGGGAGAGGCCGTGCAGAGAAAACAATTTCGAAGGGAGAAGATTCGAAAAGTGAATTTTGATCAAATGTACAAACCCCCCCTTGTTAGAAAATACAATGTTATTTTTCACTACACCAAAAAGTGAAACAACTCGTAAGAAAGGGAAGAGAAAGCAGATTCAAGAAGTAATAAAAAAGTTAACTTTAAGCTTGTAACTTAGAAAAAATTCATTTACCATAAAGTCATTATCTGAAATGTCATCAAGATTTACTAGCATAAGTTTTCAAAAGAAGCAAGGAAACTTACAAAATACCTTACATAATATTTGTATCTGAAATTATATGATTTGATTCATCCAATTAATTTACTTTTACGTGATATCCAAATAAAATATAAAAATTCATAGGTGATAAAATACGTTCAAAAGAAAAATAGAAATTATAGAATCCAAAGCTTTATTTGTTTCAACTCCAAAAGTTCAAGAAGTTTGCATACATCATCGTTATCGTACAAACTTTTATATACAAATTTTTATTATATAATTTATTATAAAATTTAAATAATATTTATTTCACTACTCTTAACCTTAATTCTTCACAATTATTAAAATTAACTATATAATAAGTAAAATCAAAAATAAACGCATTTTAAGCATATATGGCATAAGATTTAAGTACCGTTAGAATGCAGCAGCGTAATGAAATGTAAACTTTGTATAATCTGCTTCTAGATTATTCAAACTGGCAAACTGCCAGAAAAAATAATAATCATTTGGATATTCGCTGCGGCAATCTTTTTATATTACGCCTCTCTTTTTCCTGGAAGACAGACAGACATGTGGGTGTTGTCTTCTTTCCGTACTTGGGCAGGAGGAGCAGAAGATAAATTTTCCTCTTCTCTTCCCTTCCTCTCTGCCTAGAGATTGGGGCCGGAGAAGGTGGGATCGGTGTTTCCGATAAAACAGCATCCTCTTGTCTTCTTCGCTTGTTCTAACCTTGCTCCACATGTTCTTGCTCTTTCCCTACTGGCGACGACAGACCGCGCGAGCGAGACCTGGATCCCATAGAAATCTGTACTAGATAATTAATACATAAATTAAAGAGGGATTAAATGTACCTTAAGGGTGGATTTGTATCCTTTAAAAAATGACTTTACCTTTAATTTTATCAAACTCTTGAAATTT